>MCJB01043210.1:0-36068 GCA_002018475.1 Nicotiana obtusifolia
GTTTGAAGAATTGGAAACTAGACTCATAGACCTTTAATTTTGTAGGTAGATCACCCCGTAACTCCTTATAAATTGGGAGAAAATCGCAGAAACATTTGACCTAACGTTTAAGTAAAATTGTGAACCTAAGTTGCGACAACTTTTGTCGACTTTTATTTCATAACTCGTTTGACTTCAAGACTTATGAAACGGATATCATATCATTCAAATACCTTAAAACATGACATTTTGGTAATGTTAAACACCTCTCGATTTTCCCAAAAACGCGAGTTACAACTTCCTTAACTCGTTTATCCTTTAATACTTGTTAACCGCCCTTATACACCTTTGCATCGTTTAGGACCAATAGGACTAAACTCTTATTGTCTCAAAGGTAATTCCCTTCTCGAACCAAGGTAGACTATCTTACGGTGTAATCTAACACGTACAAATATGGGTTATAACAGTACTGATCCCTAAAATCAATTGCATGGGCTCGTAACATGTCCTCCAAAATCTGAATAGTGCACTGGGACTGCCATTCCATCTGTGGATGAATGTCGCGGCCCGACTGGAGGGCCGCGACTGGCACCGGACCCTACTCAACAGGCACCGGCGTACCCTTCACCTAACTTTCCTTATTATCTATAAGGCTTGTCATACACACACAATCTCGAACAATAATCATAATAAACTGAAATATCATACCATGATATGAACATACTTATATACATAATATAGCCAACAAGGCTGCAATGCAAAACCATACAACAAAATACATACGTCTGCCGACAAGGCAATTCAACTGTACATCAGTCAACACATAGTCTATTGTCTATACATAACCAACACTTGTCTATGAGCCTCTACTGGAACAAACATCATGCAACCTATGTCGGAACAGGGCCCCAACATGCCCATAATGGCTATAACAAAATGCATACCAAGACTACGACAAGTCCGAAGGAGGGATCTCGCCAATATCTGCTGAACTGGATAGCCTACTGCGGTGGGGGAGCCTCGTCTATATGCCTTCCTGGACCTGCAGCATGACATGCAACGTCCACAAATAAAGGACGTCGGTACGGATAATGTACTGAGTATGTAAGAAAGGAAACGTAATACAAGCACAGTAGTAAGCATCGGAATAAGAAACATACAACCTGTACCATCCAAATGCCTCTGAAGGCGACTAACCATGAAATGCCTGATGTGCATATGCATATACATGTATTTATCCTTTTTAAAATCATCATGTCTATATATATATACGCCTCTTTGGGCCTCATCATCATCATATACATTTGCCTCCGTGGGCTTCATCATCGTCATATCATACCCGGCCGTATTAGGCTCGGTCACAACGTACCCGGCCTTCATAAGGCTCAGTTACAACGTACCCGGCCTTCATAGGGCTCGGTAACAACATACCCGGCCTTCATAAGGCTCGGTAGGATGAAACATATACAATGCATGCTGGACTCTTATAAATCATACTTTCATGGTGACGTAAGATCGACTAAATAATACACATCAATCCTCCCATAAGAGGGAAAACAATATAAGCACTCCTAGCTTCTAAGAATAGAGTATCTTTGAGGGCTCGGACGTTCATTGCATTTGTATAATTGGAGTCGTGCAAAGAAAGAATGGTATAGTCTTACATACCTGGTATATACTGCACCGATTCTATCATTTGGAGCCTGTGTACAATGTTTGGTGTCATTCCAAGTTGGTTTGATATGAATCGAACGTTTGGTTGTGATTTCAGAATTCTTGAGTTTCATTGAGAATTCGATGTGTTTTGGTGTTTAATTCGTAGTTCTGCAGCATAAGTGGGATTTCTGGTCTTAGTCTCAATTTATCATATTTTGTGCTCTAACTCAGTGGGAGGCGATTTGTGGACATGATTTTCACACAAAGCTATTGGGTAAGTGATTTTCACTCAATTTTGATACTATAACATGATTACTTATGGATTTTAACATCAAAATCATGAGATTTGAAAGAAAATTGTGGGGATTTTTGACTATGTTTTGAAAATAAAATACTTGCGATTTGAGAGTCGATCTGGACTCGTATTTGAAAATCAATCACATATTTGGAGCCGTGGGTTATTGATTGTCGGGATCTACCATCTGACCCGGGTTTTGACCGAGCGAGCCCGGGGTTGACTTTTTAAAAATTGTGCAAAGATCTCAACTTTATTAATTGAGATTGATTTCCCTTGCATTGTTTGATGTTATTGAGTCATTTTTGGCTAGATTCAAGTTGGACGAAGGTGAATTATAAAGGAAAAGCATTTTTACAATATTGATTTGGCCTAATTGAGATAAGTATCTTGGCTAACCTTGTGTGAGAGAAATTCCCATTCGAATTTGGTCTAAATTGTATATTTATGCTATGTGAAACAATGTGTACACGAGGTGACGAGTGTGCACATGGACGTATGTATGGTATAATGACTGGAATAGACCTTTAGGCTATTATTATGCCTTAATTTTACAATGACTTTGTATGAAGCATGTTTAAGCCACCTTGTGTCTAATGATCATGATTATTACAATGACTTAGCCATAGTTATGTTTTATTTGTTAAAACATCCCTCTGCTCTTTTGTGTTGTTGTTATGTCCTTATGCACATTAGCGGTGAGTTGTGAGCTTACATCTTGATGCGACTTAGGTATTGATGTTTTGTGATATTGTGGCACCTGTGGACATGTTGAGCAGATTGATTAGGGGTTTCAGCACGAGGTTTTTGTTGTGTGATTGTTTATTGTTTGTGTGCTTGAGGCAAAATAAGGGTGGCATTTTCTCGAGTTGCTCATGTGGCTAAATAAGGATGGCTATATGCGCATGTGGCAAAAATAAGGGAGGCATTTCATTGTTATGTGCACATACGACGATGTAAGGGTTGCATTGTTGATGATGTTATGTGTTGTTTCGAAGTAGCCCTTGATGTTGTTCATGTGTGGAACATGGTTGATATTTTGATCACATACTTGTCTTTCTTAAGTGATTCCATCTTGTGTTTTATGAGTTGTTGGTTGATTTGACATGCTATCACATGCCACTCCTAATTGATATATTCGTTGGTAAATATAGGTTGCTTCACATTGTATTGTTGTTACACGTCTACGAGGTTGTTAATATTTGCTCATTTATGCACTTTGCTGACCATTTTCCTTTGATATCTTGTAAATGTTATTTGACTAATGAGTATATTGTCTTGCACCTCGTAATTACTCCACCGAGGTTAGTCATGATTACTTACTATGTACCAACATTGGTGTACTCATACTACGTTTCTGCACATTCTTTGTGCAAATCCAGGTACCTCGGATCGAGTTGATTGCTAGAAGAAATACTTGAGCTATTGGGAAACTTCAAGATATCCCCGTTGTTCCGTTCACATGCTTCGGAGTTATCCTCTTTTCTATATTTTCTAATGTTTATGTATACCAAATAGTGATGTACGATTTGAGATTTGTTATGTATTCCTTGTAGAGCTTATGACTCTGTACCACCGGGTTTTGGGATGCTGAGTGTTGTACTTTTGTTGGTTGTGTTATGGCAACTTCTCAGTTTTCATTTAATTTCCATATTGTTATATTTTGATTGGAATCGTATGTGACAGGCTTACCTAGTCTTAGAGACTAGGTGCCATCACAATCCATATGGAAGGATTTTGGGTCGTAAAGAATTGGTATCAGAGCCCTAGGTTTATAAGTTCTACGAGTCATAAGAAAGCTTAGCAGAGTCTTGCGGATCGGTACAGAGACATTTGTACTTTTCTTCGAGAGGCTACAGAATTATTAGGAAATTTCAATTCTTTCATTGTTTATTGTGCAGATTTATTGATTGCGGAGTTTGAGCCTTTGTCTTTCTATTATCTCACATATGGTGAGGACACATGCTTCAGTTACGGATGATGATTCCCTTGAAGCCGGTGTTTCTATGGGTAGAGGTAGAGGCGGAGCATGTGCTCATAGCGAGGGGCTATGCTAGGGCCGCAACTGAGAAGCCACCAGTAGCTCCAGTTGGGGGGCAGGCACCCGAGGCACCTGTTGCTACCCTTGGACGTTTGGAGACTTTAGCGCATTTTCTGAGTATGTTTGGTACCTTTGCTCAGCGGGGTTGATCCTGATTTCACCAGCTACTTCTCCGGCTGGTGGAGGAGCTCATACTCCCCCGCCCATATTTTAGAGCAGCGGGCTCATGTTGATCAAGCTCCGGTGTTATACCAATATAGCCTGTGATTGTTGTTCAGCCTGAGGTAGGGCCATCTGTGTCAGCTGAGGGACAAAAGTGTTTGGAGAGGTTTTTGAAGTTCCATCCTCCCCAGTTTAGTGGAGGGGCTTCTGATGATGCATATGATTTCTTGGATCAGTGTCACCGCGTTCTGCTTACTATGGGTGTGGTGGATCCGAGCGGGGTTGTCCCTGCTACTTTCCAGCCGAAGGGGCCGGCAGATAGATCGTGGCAGACTTATTAGGCAAGAAGGCTAGCTGGCACAGAATTACTTGGTCTCAGTTCTCTGATTTTTTCTTGAGAGAGTTTGTTCACAGACCCATAGGTATGAGTTGCACCGAGTTTGAGGAGTTGTGCCAAGGGGGTATGATGGTGTCTGAGTATGCCATGAGGTTTTTAGAGTTATCTCGTCGTGCACCTACTTTTGTTTCCACTGGTAGAGAGAAGGTTCGCAGATTTGTTCAGGGACTCTCTTGTAGCCTCAGATTTGCGATAGCACGGGATTTAGAGACGGAGACTTTATTTCAGCAGGTTGTGGAGATTTCTAGGAGGTTAGAGCGTATCCGCAGGTAGGAGAGGGATGTAAGGAAGGCTAAGAAGTCTCGCGGTGTTGGAGGATTTAGTGGCTCCTACTTTGGGGGCAAGGCCCGCCATGGCAGAGATTTTGTCAGTCGACTAGTTAAGTCCGCATTTCAGGTTACCTGTGGTTCTTTAGCTAGCCAGGGATCTTAGGGTACTTATACGGGACAACCATCATTCAGTGCACCTTCTGCACGGGGTACTACAACGGTTATTCTAGCCATCTGAGGCAGACTCAGTACTAGCAGCTGCGCCCGTAGAGGGGTTGTTTCGAGTGTGGTAATATGACACATTGTAAGAGGTTGTCCAAGACTTCGGAGGGGTGGACCTCAGCAGGGTACGCATGTTATGGTTCCCGCTCCAGTTTTTATTCTACAGGCACAACCAACTAAGGGTGTAAGTGTAAGGCCCCGAAATATTTTGCTAAGAAATTTAAGGTTCCGTGGTGCCAAGGTAGGCTAATTTATTGTATTTTCAAACTTTTTTGGTTGAACAGTGTGTGGGGAGTTGAATCGTTTCAACCTCGCGAAGCCAGGTCTATAGCACGCTAGGCCGTGCTATATGTCTTGCGAAGCCAGTTCTGTAGTGCGCTAGACCGTTCTATAGAGTTCGCGGCGCAAGATCTATAGCACGCTAGACCTTGTTATAGAGCTCGCGGCGCAAGGTCTGTAGCGCGCTAGCCCGTGCTATAGAGCTCGTGGCATAAAGTCTATAGTGCGCTAGACCGCGAGCTTTGTAGCCCTCTCCGGATTTTGGATGGTCCATTTTTCTATCCTTATAACCCGACCCTATCTCGATAAATAGACGTAAAGGACCATTTTTGAAGGGAATATCTAATATTTTTAGAGAGAGAAAGTGCCCTAGAGTGAGAGGATAAATTCCTAAGCTAATTGTTCATCAAAATCTTGCTCAAGCCTTGATATTCAACAAGAAACCTCACAAGTTCTTCGTTTAAGAGGTAAGGTTCCATACCCTAGTTTTCAATTTTGGATTTGGGTAGAAGATGGTTGATTGGGAGTATGATTCTTGGGTGTAAAAATATTATTTATACTTGCATGTACCAATAAGGTTTATGGGAAGGTTGTTGAGCTCAAATAAGTAAAGATTGGGTTGTGGAATGAAGGGAATCTTGTTGAATAACCTTGTAGTCAAATTTGCACACTTAGTGTTTGATAAAATGCTCAAAGAGCTGAAACCATGAAAATCTTCCTAATTTGTGTTCAATTTTGTTATGTCTCAAAATCGATTAGGATTGCTAGGATTTTCGGAACGATTTAGTAATTTAAGGAAAGCTCAAAGCGAGGTATGTTGGCTAAACTTCTCCTAAAATTGAATCCCATGATGTTCTTGTAAGTCCAGAGTTATTCATTATAAACTGACTATTCCGAATAAGCTTTGTGTCGAAAGTTATATAGTGTATAGAACCCTATGGACGGTCTATGAAACACATAGCTATATTGTGTAAGGAATCCTATGGACAGTCTATGAAGCTCATAGGTGCATTGTGTATGAAATGTATAGGTGTACGGTATGAGTAAACACTATGGACGATCTATGAGACGCATAGGTGAATAATATGATATGTGAACACTATGGACGGTCTATGAGACACATAGCTGTATAATATGATATGTGAACACTAAGGACGGTCTATAAAACATATAGGTGTAAAATAAGAGAGGGATATGGATGGTCTAGTGAGACGCATTATTAACGCACACAATAGGTTCCACTTTCATTGGCCTTGTTTGTATATATTGTTTCAATTACATTATATTATGTATTCCACGTATAGTTCATATGGCTCAGTTGATCCTAAAAGAAGTTTAGAATGACGCCAGTATAATAAGACTTGAAATTTGATTCTATGGGATGTTTCATAGTTTCTTGATGTACTTTATTTGCCTCTTATTTGAGTTACCGTATTTTCATATGTTGTTTTGTCTGCCTTACATACGAGTACTATTCCACATGTACTCACGTCCCTTTTGCCGGGGGCGCTGCATCTTTTAATGGATGCAGGTATACTTCTACAGGATGATATGGAACTTTAATAGGGATCTTCTTCACTACTCAGCTTATGATGAGCCTGCTACAGTTCTAGTGGGTGTTTGGATCTAGTTCCTTTTATGTATTTAGGTATCTATAGTCATAGAAGCTCTATGTACACTGTGGGTCATGTACTTAAAGTTTTGAGTTTTGTCATGTATTTATGATCACAATTATTTATGAGGCTACACACCCATCATGAGAAAGATTGTAGGCCATTGAGCCTAATGTATTCAATTTAAAAGTCATGATCTAATGATGTTTTGATAATCATGAATGAGTTATGATGAGCGCCGGTCATGCTCCCCAAATTCGGGGCGTGATAGTAAGACAGGCGGGCAGAGGACGTCCTAGAGGGGGAGGCCATGCTCGTTGTTATGCTTTCCCTGGTAGGACTGAGGCAGTTGCATCAGATGCTGTCATTACAGGTATTGTTTTAGTCTGCCATAGAGATGCATTAGTTTTATTTGATCAAGGTTCCACTTATTCGTATGTGTCATCCTATTTGATTCATATTTGGATGTCTCATGATTCTTTGGATTCTAATTTTTATGTGTCTACACCCCTTGGGGATTCTACTGTAGTGGATCGTGTCTATTGTTCTTGTTTGGTAGTTGGCCTTCGGTAACTTAATATGATGGCTTTTGATGTGAATTTGGGCATGGATTGGTTGTCACCATATCATGTGATTCTTTATTGTCATGCTAAGACTGCGACGTTAGCTATGCCGGGGTTGCCGAGGTTGGAGTGGCGAGGTTCTTTGGGTCATATTCCTAGCAGTGTGGTGTCTTTTCTGATGGCATCAACAGATGGTTAAGAAGGGGTGCTTTGCATACTTAGCATTTATGAGGGATGCTAGTGCTGATACTCCTACCATTGAGTCAGTTCCAGTAGTGCAGGAGTTCTCAAATGTGTTTTCTCAAGACCTGTCGTGAATGCCACTCGACCAGGATATTGATTTTGGTATTGATCTGGTGCCGGGAACTCAGCCTATCTGTATTCCACCATATCGCATGGCACTAGAGGAGTTGAAGGAAGTTAAGGACCAACTTCAGGAGCTGCTTCATAAAGGTTTCATTAGACTGACTGTCTCACCTTGGGGTTCTCTAGATCTATTTGTGAAGAAAAAGGATTGTTCCCTGAGGGTGTGCATTGATTAGAGATAGATGAATAAGGTTATTGTCAAGAATAAGTACCCACTACCGCGTATTGATAATTTATTTGATCGCTTTAGGGTGCTAGAGTATTCTCGAAGATTGACTTGAGATTGGTCCATCGGGGTACCATCAATTGAAGATCTGAGCTTCAGATATTCCAAAAATGGCTTTTAGGAACCACTATGGCCAGTATGAGTTCTTGGTGATGTCTTTCTGGCTGACAAATGCCCCAGCAGCTTTCATGAAGTTAATGATCAACGTGTTTCATCCGTATTTGGTTCCTTTGTCATTGTGTTATTTGACGATATACTGGTTCATTCTCTCAACCGAGAGGAATATGAGAATCACTTGAGGATCATGCTCAAGACTTTGAGAGAAAGGAAGCTAATTCTCCAAGTGCGAGTTTTGGTTAGACTCGATGGAATTCTTGGGTCACGTGTTGTCTAAAGAGGGGATTAAGGTGGATCCAAAGAAGATTGACATAGTTCAGAGTTGGCCCAGACCTTCTACCGCTATTAATATCTGGAGTTTTCTGGGCTTGACTGGGTATTATCGCCGCATTGTAGAGGGTTTCTTTTCCATCGCAGCTCTTTTGAATAGATTAACTTAGAAGGTGCCTCATTCAGGTGGTCTGACGAGTGTGAGGAGAGCTTTCAAAAACTCAAGACTGCCTTGACTATAGCTCGAGTTCTGGTTTTGCCTTCAGCATTAGGTTCATATACAGTCTACTATGATGCTTCATGGGTCATCAGATGTGTATTGATGCAGGACGACAGAGTGATTGCTTACGCTTCACGTCAGTTGAAGCCCCATGAGAAGAACTACTCAGTGCATGATTTGGAGTTAGCATCCATTGTTCACGCACTTAAGGTTTGGAGGCACTATATTTATGGTGTGTCTTGTGAAGTGTACACAGATCACAGGAGCATTCAGCACCTATTCAAACAAAAGGATCTGAACCTGAGGCAATAAGGTGGTTAGAGATACTAAAGGACTATGATATAACCATTCTTTATCATTCGGGAAAGGCCAATGTTGTGGCTGACGCTTTGAGTAGGAAGGCTCAGAGCATGGGGATTTTTGCTTTTATCCTAGCTTGGGAGAGACCTTTAGCTTTGGAAGTTCAAGATTTTGCAAATAGTTTCCTGAGGTTCTATATTTCGGAGCCTAGCAGGGTTCTTGCTTGTGTTGTATCATGGTCGTCATTGTTTGAGCGCATCAAGGCGTGTCAGTACAATAATACCCACTTGCGTGTCCTTTAGGACATGGTGCAACATAGTTGACGAGCGCAAAACACACACTTAAATATACTCGCTAGTCGAATATAGTATAATATCGTATCGTATCCACAGGGATTGGAGTTAACAATATTATCGTAGTTTGTAGCTAGATTGCTATCCAAAATAATCAACAGTTCAGAATATGTGATAAAAAACTAGAATTAACTAATAATCTTGAGCTAATTGACGAATGACAATCGAAACAAAAGTAAGAAAGGAAGATATCAATGGGCGAAAATAGGGATTGATGGGATGGGTGCAAGATAAATGTCTGGGATTTAACTCTAGTTAATTCACTTCTAATGTTCAAACGAGTCTCTCGAATTCACTCAATAATTATTTCAAAAGTTTAGTAGAAACTCCTCTCTCGATTAAGTCTCAACCTCACAATATGAACCAATTTAAGCTCGGTAAAAATATGCATGACTTCGTAGTGGATTGGTCTCTAGGAGAACCTCTCTCGATTATCCTCCTAACTAGGTTTAAACAATAATTCAACTAGCCTCTCTCGATTACTAAGAAGAATTAATAAACTCAACCATCAAGATAATGCAAAGATATCACAAGTTATGCATCTCTCAATTACATGAACATACGAATATAGATGCAACAATTAAATTATCCAAAATGATTCAATACATAAGAACTAGAGTTATAATCCAAAAAACAAATACCAATACATCAAATCCATCAAACCCGAAAGGGAACTACTCCATAGATATGGAGCAATTCATCACAACTATGTTTAAAGTAAAGAAAAACATAAAACAATCCAAACTGTTGTCTTGAGTAAGGAGTGAATGATGAATTTTTTGTGCTTTTGCTTCTCCACCTCCTCCTTAGCCTCCTTAGTCTTTGATGTGTCAAAAGTGCAGGAAATAACGTTTATTCATGTATTTATACCAAGTAGGGTCAGGCCCAAACGAAAATACCTTTTCCTACGTGAAATAGGACACTTGCTCTGTAAAACTTTAACAGGCACACCGCATGGGGAGACGCGCCATGCGGGGCATTAGTGGGGAATCTAAAGAGTTAATTTCTGACAGGCAGCAGGATAATACACAGGTGCAGTGCCCCACACGCCGCCCCACGCACCGCGGATGTGATGTTTCTCAGAGTACAGATTTTTCTTGACTTTTTTGATATCCAGACGTGGTTTTCGACCCCCGAACACGATCCCGGCATAATCCCTTGGGCTTTTTCTTAGACTTCAAAGCTCCAAATCACTCAAATTTATTCCGTAACATCTACATAGCTCGAAATCCTCCTAAAAGGCATAAAACTCACAAGTAGTGAAAAACACTAGTGATTAAAGCTCAAACTCAATTAAAGTGCAGTAAATTAGAGTGCAATAAGCGACTAAAACACAAGATTATAGCATACCATCAACACCCCACACTTAAACCATTGGTCGTCCTCGAGCAATCAAACTGCACTTTATAAAGCCACGACCTTTTTAAACAACTCTCATAACTCATCACACCAAGAATATTTAAAATAGACTAAGCACAATTGTGTAAAATCTTCACCTCAAGATTTGACTCAAAAGCATCATGCATTATTTCTAACCCGCTCACTTATTCTACTGTTAGGAAAACTTCACTTCTTTGATTGCTTATCGTACGAATTGGCTGACTTCGTGACTTTCTATTCTCTCACATATGATGAGGACACGCACTACTGGATCCGACGATCAAACACCCGTGCTCCCTTCTAGAGCCGCAAGAGTTGAGGTCGGGGCAGGGGCCGAGGAAGGGCACGTGGCACAGCCATAGCACCTGCCTGAGCTGCGACAAAAGAGCCACCAGTAGCTCCAGTTGGGGGATAGGCACCCGAGGTGCCTGTTGCCAACCCAACACTTCAAGAGAGCGTCGCATAGTTCTTGAGCATGTTCAGTACCTTTGCTCAGGCTGGGTTGATTCCACTTGCACCAGCCACATCTCAGGCTGGAGGAGGAGCTCAGACTCCCGCGGACCGTACCCCAAAGCAGCGGGTCCAGGTTGATCAGGTCCTAGAGGTTATGCTTGTACAGCCTGTTGCTCCGGTTCAGCTCGTGGTTAGGGCAGCAGCATCTAAGGAGGAGCAGCTTAGGCTCGAGAGGTTCAAGAAGTATCACCCTCCTACTTTTAGTTGTTTAGCTTCAGAGGATGCACACAGTTTTCTTGATGAGTGCCACCGTATTCTCTACACTATGGGTATTGTGTAGACGTGTAGGGTTGCTTTTACTACGTTCTAGCTAAAGGGAGTGGCATATCAGTAATGGCGAGCATACGAGGTGGGTAGCACAGCTGAGGCAGCTTCACTTACTTGGACTCGGTTTTTAGAGTTATTCTTGAGAGAGTTTGTTCCTCAGACCCTTTGGGATGCATGGCGCGTTGAGTTTGATCCGCTGTGCTAGGGTACAATGACAGTGTCGGAGTATGCTGTCTGATTTAGTGATTTGTCCAAATATGTACCTGCCAGCAAGTCCGTCGATTCACTGAGGGGCTCAACTATGGTATTATATTCAGCATGGCTAGAGAGTTGGAGATAGATAACCCATATCAGCAAGTGGTAGAGATTGCACGGAGGTTGGAGGGTGTGCAGGGCCATGAGAAAGATGACAGGGAGGCCAAGAGGCCTTGAGGTACGGGAGGATTTTGTGGTGGTCATGCTGCAGCTATAACCCGTCATGGTAGAGGCTATGTGAGTTGTCCAGTTCACTCTGAACTTCCAGCTTCTAGCGGTGCTTCGATTGTTCCGAGGTCTCAGGTTGCACATTTTGCTCAACCCTTTTCTAGCGCACCTCCTGTACGAGGTGTCTTCAGCGGTCAGTCCAACCGACCAGGCTTGAACTAGTCCCAGTAGCCACGCCCACCGAGAGCTTGCTTTCACTGTGGTGATACCCACCATAAGGTTAGAAACTGCCCTATATTAAGGAGGAGTGCACCTTCCCATACCACTCAAGTTCCACTGATACAGTCAGGTCCACAAACTTCTTAAGCCATGATTGCTGCCCCAGTTGCCACTCAACCCACACAGCCAGCTAGGGGTGGGGGACGGGCGGGTAGAGGTCGCCCTAGAGGTGGAGGCCAGGCCAGATCTATGCTTTTTCAGGTAGGACGAAGGCGGTTGCTTCAAACTTAGTCATTACAGATATGGTTCCGGTTTGCCATAGAGATGCATCAGTCTTATTTGATCGAGGATCCACTTATTCAAATGTGTCATCTTACTTTGCTCTGTATTTGGATATATTTCATGATTCTTTGAGTTCTCCTATTTATGTGTCCTGTGGTAGATTCGATTGTTATGGACCGTGTATATTAGTCATGTTTAGTTGTTATTGGTGGTTTTGAGACCAGAGCTCATCTATTGTTACTTATTATGGTAGACTTTGATGTTATCTTGGGCATGGACTGGTTGACTCCCTATCATGCTATTCTAGATTGTCATGCCAAGACTATGACGCTGGCTATGCCAGGTTTATCGCGGTTAGAGTGGAGGGGTGCATTAGATTATGTTCCTAGCAGGGTTGTATGATTTCTAAAGGCTCAACGGATGGTTGAGAAGGGGTGTGATGCTTATCTGGCCTTCGTGAGGGATATCAGTGCTGATATTCCTATCGTTGAGTCTGTTCCGGTAGTGAGAGACTTCCCAGATGTATTTCTAGCGGATCTTCCAGGTATGCCGCCCGATAAGGATATCGATTTTGGTATTGATTTGTTGCGAGGCACTCAGCCTATTTCTATTCCACCATATCGTTTGGCCCCGGCGAAGCTGAAGGAGTTAAAGGAGCAATTGCAAGAGTTGCTTGATAAGGGTTTCATTCAGCCTAGTGTCACCTTGGGGTGCTCCGGTCTTGTCTGTGAAGAAGAAGGATGGTTCTATGTGCATGTGTATTGATTATCGGTAGTTGAACAAGGTCACAATGAAGAACATGTATCTATTTCCATGCATTGATTACTTATTTGATCAGCTACAGGGTGCCGAAGTATTCTCAAAGATTGATTTGTAGTCAGGTTATCATCAGCTGAAGATTTGAGATCAGAATATTGGAAAGACTGCCTTTAGGACTCTGTATGGTCACTACGAGTTCCTTGTAATGTCATTTGGGCTGACCAACACCCCAGCAGCATTTATGCACTTGATGAATAGTGTATGCCAGCCTTTTCTTGATTCATTCGTCATTGTGTTTATTGATGACATCTTGGTGTACTCTCGGAGCTAGGAGGACCACGAGCAGCACCTAAGGATCATGCTCCATACCTTGAGAGAAAAGAAGTTGCATGCAAAATTTTCAATGTGTGAATTCTGGCTTGATTTGGTGGCGTTTTTGGGTCATGTGCTGTCGAGTGAGGGGATCAAGGTAGATCCAAAGAAGATTGAAGCAATGCAGAGTTGGCCCAGACCATCTTCAGCTGCTGAGATCTGGAGTTTTCTTGGATTGGTAGGGTATTATTGTTGTTTCGTAGAGGGTTCCTCATTTATTGGTGCACCTATATCCAGATTGTCTCAGAAGGGTACTCTGTTCAGATTGACCGAGGTGTGTGAGGAGAGCTTTCAAAATCTCAAGATTGTGTTGATTACAGCCCCAGTGTTGGTGTTGCCTACGGGTTCGGGGTCTACTGTGTATTGCGATGCGTCACGTGTTGGCCTTGGCACGGTGTTGAAGCATGACAGTAGGGTGATTCCCTATGCCTCTCGACAACCAGAGACCCATGATAAGAGCTATCCAGTCCACAACTTGGAGTTGGCAACCATTGTCCATGCATGAGCATTATTTGTACGGTATCCCTTGTGAGGTCTTTACCGACCACTGGAGTCTATAACATTTGTTCAAACAGAAGGATCTTAACTTGCGGTAGTGTAGGTGGTTAGAGTTGCTTAATGACTATGATAACACCATTTTATATCATTCCGGGAAGGCCAATGTGGAGGTCGACGCCTTGAGTCAAAAAACGGAGAGTTTGGGTAGTTTAGCATATCTATCGGCAGCGGAGAGGCCATTAGCATTGGAGGTTCAGGCCTTAGCCAACCAATTTGTTAGATTGGATGTTTCGGAGCCCAGTAGAGTTCTTGCTTGCGTGGTTTCTCAGCCTTCTCTATATGAACGTATTAGAGAGTGTCAGTATGACGACCCCCATTTGCTTGTCCTAAAGGACACAGTTCAGCATGGTGATGCCAAGGAGGCTACTATTGGGGATGATAGTGTGTTGCGGATGCAGGGCCGGTTATCTGTGCCCAATGTGGATGAGTTGCGTGAGTTGATTCTTCAGGAGGTCCCTAGTTCGTGGCACTCCATCCATCCAGGTGCCGCTAAGATGTGTCAGGACTTGAGGCAGCACTATTGGTGGAGAAGGATGAAAAGAGACATAGTGGAGTATGTATCTCGGTGCCTAAATCGTCAGCAGGTGAAGTGTGAGCATAAACGGCTGGGTGGTTTGCTTCAGCGACTTGAGATTCCCAAGTTGAAATGGGAGTGTGTCATCATGGACTTCGTTGTTGGCCCCCACGGACTTAGAAGAAATTTGACGCGGTATGGGTGTTTGTGGACAGGTTGACCAAGTCGGCTCATTTCATTCCAGTAGTGACTACCTATTCTATAGAGTAGCTAGCTCAGGTTTATATCAACGAGATTGTCTGACTTCATGACGTATCGGTATCCATCATCTCTGACTAGGGGTACGCAGTTCACATTGTGTTTCTGGAGAGTTGTACAACGTGATCTAGGCACGCGGGTTGAGTTGAGTATTCACCCTCAAACGGATGGACAGTCGAGTACACTATTCAGATACTGGAGGATATGCTTCATGCCAGCGTTATGGATTTCGGGGGTGCTTGGGATCAGTTCTTTCCACTTGCGGAGTTTGCCTAAACAACAACTACCAATCGAGTATTCAGATGGCTCTGTATGAGGCTCTTTATGGGAGATGGTGTCGTTCCCCTGTTGGGTGGTTTGAGCCGAGAGAGGTTAAGTTATTAGGCATAAGTTGGGTGGTTTGAGCCGGGAGAGGCTAAGTTATTAGGCACAAATTTGGTTTGAGATGCATTGGAGAAGGTCAAAATGATCCAGGATCGGCTTCGCACAGCCCAATCTGGACAGAAGAGTTATGCAGATCGGAAGGTTCGCGATGTTGCATTCATGGTTAGAGAGCGAGTGTTGCTCCAAGTTTTACCTATGAAGGGTGTGATAAGGTTCGGGAAGAAGGAAAAGCTGAGCCCTAGGTATATCGAACCTTTTGAGATCCTTGAGAGGATTTGGGAGGTCTCCTACAAGCTTGCATTACCACCTAATCTGTCTGTGGTTCATCCGATTTCTAGACTTTAGCACAGTCCAATTGGACGAGGATTTGACTTATATTGAGGAGCCTGTGGCTATCTTGGACAGAGATGTCCAAAAGTTGAGATCAAAGGAAATTGCTTCAGTGAAAGTTCAATGGAGGGGTCATCCGGTCAGGAAGGCGACCTGGGAAACCGAGCACGACATGCAGAGTCGTTATCCTCATCTATTAACCACTTCTGACATGTCCTTATGCACGTTCTAGGACGAACATTTTTTTTTTAAAAGGGGAGAATGGAACGGTACGATCGGTCGTTTTGTGTAATTGTGCCATGTTACTCCTTTTTATACTTCAAGCATGTGTGTTTATGGTTTTATTACTTGCGGGGTTGGTTAGTTTCATTTCAGGGAGCTTTCAGGTTGATTTGGACTCTTGATTCTTAGCTTAGAAGTTTAGATTAGAAAATATTGAACAAATGTTAACTTTTGTGAAAATGACCCGTAACTGTGTTTTTATGGTTCTGATAGCTTCGTATCATGATTTCGGACTTGCGCTTATGCCCGGAATTGATTTTTGAAGTCTGTAGGTTGATTTATTTTGATTTGCCGGAACTTGACAATTTAAAGTTGAAAAGTTTGATCGTAGGCTGACTTTTAGATATCAAGCTCGGAATTTGATTTTGGGACTTTAAATAGGTCTGTCATGGTATTTCGAACTTGCCTGCAAAATTTGGCGTCATTTGGAGTTGGGTTGATAGGATTCGGTTGTTTAGTTGTAATATTAGAAATTCTTGAACTTTACTTTGAAATTTATGCGTTTTAGTGTCGATTCATAATTTTAGATGTTATTTTTGTGTATTGATCGCGCGAGCGAGTTTGTATGATGTTTTTAGACTTGCGTGGATGTTTGGTTTGGAGCTCTAAGGGCTCGGATGAGTCTCGGACATGTTTCAGAGTGTTTTGGACTGAAATTGGCAAGTCTGGTGTCTGGTGCCCTCTGGTGTCGCAATTGCGAACACTAGGGTTGCATTTGTGACCATAGCAGGGAACCTTCAGGTATCACAAAGTGATGCCTTGGTTGCATTTGCGAAGGATTTCTGGGCTGGCTTAGGTTTGCATTTGCGATGGTCTTTGTTGCAATTGCGAGTGCAGCAGGGTTCGGAATTCCAAATACTGGTGAATCACCTTCATTTACTGCTAGCATCTCTCTTAGCTGAAAGAAGATCTTCCCAGGCCTTCAGTGACGCAATTGCAAACACCTATGTTGCAATTGTGATAACTGCAGCTGAACATAAGGCTGAAAGTCGAGATTTATCTCTCATTCTCTCATTTTTGAACCCTTAGACTCGGTAGGAGGCGATTTCGTGAGGGGATTTTAGCCTACAAACCTTGGGTAGGTGATTCTTATCCGTTTCTAATCATATCTCGTCAACATATCTTAGATTAACATCAAAATCATGTGAATCAAAGTGGAAAAGTTGTGAAACTTTGTCAAGCTTTTGAAAAATAAGAAATTGAGTTTTAAGAGTCGATTTGGCCTCAGATTTTGAAACTAATCACATATATGAACTCTTGAGGTCACGAGTAGTCGGAATCTACCATTGGACCCAGGTTTTGACCGGGTGAGCCCCGGGTTGACTTTTGTTGACTTTTTGGGAAAAGTGTAACGATCTTAGCTTTATCTATTGCAATTGAATTCCCAAGCATTGTTTGATGATATTAAGCTATTTTGGATAGATTTAAACCGTGTGGAGGCAAATTGTAAAGAAAAAGCTATTTCCGAATGTTGAACTGGCCTAGTTGAGGTAAGTGTCTTGCCTAACTTTTTATGGGGGAACTACCCCATAGGATTGGTATTGATTAAGTAATTTGTGTTATGTGTAATCCGTGTACGCAAGGTGACGACTGGGTACACGGGTTGTACGTGGTATTTGATCAGTTTAGGCTACTTGTACTCCTCCCATTGTCTTAATTTAATCGTCATATCGTGTTCTAAATTCTCATAGTCAATCTATTATTACTTGTGTTAGTTTATCCTTATAAGCCTTAAACGATTTTGTTATAACTTGTTCTACATTCTTATTATTAAATTGCTCTCATGCTTTAGTTGAACTTGATGAATCATTAATCGTTGGTGTCATCTCTTTCATTGTTGACTATCATTATTTGAAGTTATATTGATTATCATTATTTGAAGTTGTTGTTCATGTTATCTCTTTCATTGTTGATTATCATTATTTGAAGTTACAATTCATGTTATCTCTCTCATTGTTGATTATCATTATTTGAAGTTATTGTTCATGTTATCTCTCTCATTGTTGATTTTCATTATTTGGAGTTTGATTTCCATTATTGAAGTCATTGTTATACGTTATCTATTCCATTGTGAGCTATTCTTATTTAACACCGTGGTTATACATTGTTTCTCATTGTTGAGTTATTGGTGTTGATGTTGTGAAGCTGTTACCACATTGAGGCGAAATTGTTATTGTTGAAACATCTTCTTGTTGATCATTTTACATTCATTGTTGTTTCCATACTTGTATATGTTGTGGTGGATCTGTGGGCTATTGTTGTGGAACATTGATATTGTTGATTGTTGGCAAGTTGTGATATATGTGCACTTGTGTTGCAATTTATTATTCTGATGTGATATTGACGCACATGCGGCAGTGTAAGGCTTGGAGTTAATGTGCATGCGGTGGTAGAAGATAGGACTTATGTGCGTGTTCCTCGTAGGGGAATTACGTGAAGCCACGAAGCGTCATATGGTGGGCTATGGGAAAACTGTTTTCAAATACCTATTTCAAATGTAAGGCTCATGCGGCGGTATAAGGAAAGATTGTGATTGGGATTGTGAAATGTGTATACAAGGCAGTACCTCGGTTGTGATTCTTGATTTATACGAGACGGTACCTTGGTGGTGATTCTTATTGTACACGAGGTTGTACCTTGTTGTGATTCTTGTTTTTACCTCTTTTTTTGCACGCAGTTTTGGTGGGAACGTCTTTGTTGTTTTGTTCTTCCTTGGTTAGCAGTTGTTGCTCGTACATGATCATTTTGGATCTCTCTTTAGCTATTTCTTTATGTTACTTTCATGTCTAGTTTCCGGTATTAATTCGTATTATTATCTTGTTTCATTTCGATTATTTCTTAGCTTTATTTATCCTTATTACATTTCCATACTACTTATTTATATGCTAGTAGGTGTCTTGACCTGGCCTCGTCACTACTCTACCGAAGTTAGGCTTGGTACTTACTGGGTACTGCAGTGCTGTACTCATACTACGCTTCTGCACAATTTTTGTGTAGATTCAGGTACGTCAGCTCGTGACGGACACTAGAGTTGATTTGAGTTGCTACTTGGAGACTTCAAGGTATACATGCTCCATGTTTGCATGCCTCAGAATCACCTTCCCTATTTTACTTCCTACTGTATTTCTTTCATACAATGATGTATTAGATATTCTAGATTATTCTATAAACCTTATGATTCAGTTCCACTGGTTTTGTGGATTGTATTGATGAGATTTTATTTTGTTTCGGAAGGTTATATCAATTATCCAGCATTATTTTAGTATGTGATAATTGTTGCTTCCAAGTTACTTTTATCTATTAGATTTACGAAGAGACTAGGTGCTATCACGACGTCCTATGGAGGAAAATTGGGATTGTGACAGAGATTATGTGGTGCGTTACACAATCACATAACGGATGTGCGGACAGCAGATCAATCATAGACTGGGCCAGGCCACCCCTGTTTTGGAAGACCATTTCGTGGTCCCTTTTGCGGACCGCAGACCTATTTTACGGTATATTCAGCTACCGCAAAGTTGAGTTCGGAGGGTCAATTTTATGTTTTTATAACCCAACCACATTTTCATAAAAAGACCTTGGGGGATATTTTAGAAGGTTCCAGCGGATGTTTTGGAGAGAGGGGAGTGCTTTAGAGAGAGAGGAGGAATCCCTAGTACTTTGTGCATCAATCCTTGTCCCAATCTTGAAGATTCAAGGGAATCACTCACTAGGCCACCACCTATCCGGGTAAGTTATTGTCCTCAATCTTCCATGCAAGTTTGTTTTGGGTCTAAGTAGGCCGGGGAGTAAAAGATATGGCATGCGTATATCGATAGAGGGGTGTTGGAGGTTGTTGAATTACCCGGGATAATTGTTGGTTGACATGGGTTATGGGTGAAGGAAATCTTATAAGAGAACCTTGTGGTCAAATTTGCAAACCTAGTGCTTGATTATATGCCTAGGTAAGCCTAGCCCATGAACCCTTTCCTAATTGTGGTTCAAGTTTTGTCATATCTCCAATAAATTGAAGTCGCTATAAGTTTCGGAACGTTATAGTAATCTAAGGAAGGCTCAAGCGAGGTATGTTGGCTAAACTCTTTCCGTAGAATCGGATTCCTTGATATTCTCGTAAACTTAGAGTATGGTCTGATCAAGTTCCTATTTCTATCTGTTCTTATGGTTAGCTGGTCCAAATGCCTGCAGTTGATTCACATTCCGATTGTATACTGTTATGCTCCTCTTTTATGCTTATCCTCAGTGTGTATTGAATTCTTACATGTCTGTGAGTTAAAGATATAATTTTTCCCAATGTTTCAAATATCCGTAAATGTTTTAAGATGATCCTTGAAAGGAAATGAAAGAACGAAAGTATGAATTGTGAAATGCGACATCGCGCTAAGCATGAAAATTACACTTGTGGCCAATAATGCCAATGATTTGGAGGGATGTGTGAAAGATTAAGAAATGAGTTGCAACTCCTTTATATGATAAATATTTTGGGAGTATCATTTAGTCACCGAGGAAGGGTAGGTTGAAATAACCTAACCCTAAAACTACACGTACCAGTGTAGGAGTGATTGAGGGGTACATCATCGCACTGATGTGTTCAGACTATTCCCTTAATTGGGACGAGATTGATGTGTTGATATTATTTCCCTTAATTGGGATGAGATGATTTCTAACGAAAGATGATGTCGACCCACACGGCATTATGGTGAGACAACTTAGCCGATCGAGCAGAGATCGGACGCCATGCCGTGCATATGATGGTATTGTGTTTGGATGTAGATCATACTTTGGGGTGAGATGGCTTAGCTGATCGGCGAGAGATCGGATTCCATGCTATAAGCACGGTGGTGTATCGGTGCTAAAGATCTCCAACCTAAGACATTGGTTTTACTTGAAGATTTACCCACTCTTGACTTGGTATTGTATTATTATTTTGTTTTTCTCATTGATTTCATGTTCCTCTCCTTTTGTACTGTTGCTCCCTTTATTGAGAGGGTGTTTAACCTTACATACTAGTACTATTCCATGGGTACTAACGTCCCTTTTGCCGGGGATGCTATATCTTTAATGGATGCAGGTGGTTCCACAGCAGGCGGCATCGATCAGTGATAGCGGGTGCACCCTCTTCTCTGCTGTCTTATTGAACCCCACTTCATATTGGGGTCTTGTATCTTTTGCCTCATGTTTATAGTGTTTTGAGGTATAGCCGGGGCCTTGTCGCCGGCACTATCATATTAGTCCTTTGTATCAATTAGAGGTTCCGTAGACATAGTGGGGGTTGTATTTTGATTTGGGTAAGTCAAACTAGAAATGTTGTACTCATACCACATATTTTCACTTCTAATCTACGAATGTGTAATATATTTTGGAAATCATGAATGAAGTAACTAATGGTAATGAAATTGGTGTTGTAAATGAAATCCTCTCATTGTCCAACTAATGGTATACATCTTCACTTTATTCATGGGTAAGGTCGAGTAGAAGGCATCGAGCAGGATTGCTTGACTGGGATATCTCGGTTGAGCGCCGGTCGCGCTCCACAAGGTCGGGGCGTGACAATTTCAGATTGAGGCACGCACTTGACATTGCATTTTTGGAGAGCCATGCAGCGTGAGTTAGGTACATGTCGAACTGAGTACGACATTTCATCCACAGACGGATAGGCCATCCAAGCACACTATTCAAATTTTGGAGGACATGCTACGAGATCGTGTCATTGAGTTCGATAGTCGGTGGGATCAGTTTCTATCACTAGTAGAGTTCACATGCAACAACAGATATCAATCGAGCATCCAGATGGCTCCATATGAGGCTTTAAATGGGAAGCGATGCCATTCTCCGGTTGGTTAGTGGAGAGGATAGGTAATTGGTCACTAATTTGGTTCGTGATGCTTTGGAGAAGGTGAAATTGAATTAGGAGCAACTTCATATAGCACAGTCCATGCAAAAGAGATATGCTGATAGGATAGCTCGTGATGTGGCATTCATTGTGAGTGAGAGGGTTCTACACAAAGTTTCGCCCATGAAGGGTGTGATGAGGTTCGGGAAGAAGGGTAAGTTGAGCCTTCGGTATATTGGTCCTTTTGAGATTCTTGAGAGAGCGGGTGAGGTGGCCTGCAGACTTGCTTTACCACCCAGCTTAAAGAGAGTTCACTCGGTGTTCCAGGTTTCCATTCTCCGAAAGTACTATGATGATCCGTCACATGTGTTTGATTTCAGCTTAGTGCAATTGGACAATGATGACCTATGTTGAGGACCTGGTGGCTATTTTGGACAGGCAGGTCCGAAAGTTGAGGTCGAAGAATATTGGAGAGGTGAAGGTTCAATGGAGGGGCCAACCGGTCGAGGAGGCGACTTGGGAGACCGAGCATAATATGAAAAGCCGATATCCTCAGCTTTTTGGCACTTCGGGTACGTCTATATACTCGTTCAAGGATAGACGTTTATCTAAGAGGGGAAGAATATAACGAATCGACCAGTCATCTTATGTATTTGAGGCCCGTTTTCCCTTTTGAAGCTTCCCGTATATATATTTGTGGTTATGTAACTTGAGGGGATGGTTGGTTTTATTTTGGGAAGGTTTTGGATTGATTTGGGACGTGTGATTCATAGTTTGGAAGCTCAGGTTAGAAGAGTTGATCGAGTTTTGACTTTTGTAAAAACGACCCCGAAATGGTATTTTAATGGTCCCAATAGGTTCGTACGGTTATTTTGGACTCAGTCGTATGCCCGGAATTGAATTCGGAGGTTCGTAGGAAGATTTGGCTCTTTTGTCGAAAGTTGGCAATTTGAAGGTTTAGAAATTTTCTATGTTTGACCATTGGTTGATTTTGTGGCTATCGGATTCGAAATTTGGTTCTGGGACTTGGAATAGGTCTGTTTTATGATTTGGAACTTGTGTACACAGTTTGGTGTCATTCCCACTTGGGTTTCATTGAGAATTCGATGCGTTTTGGTGTTCGATTCGTAGTTTCAGATGCTATTTTGGTGTTTCGAGCTCGCGAGCAAGTTTTTATGATATTTTTAGACTTCTGTGGATGTTTGGTTTGGAGCATGGGGGCTTGAGTGAGTTTTGGACGCGTTTCGGAGTGTTTTAGACTATGTTAGTGATTGTTGGTTTTTGGGTAGTGTTGCAGGTCTCATAAATGCGAGCTCCCATTCGCATTTGCGAAAATCGCATTTTCGATGACCATTGTCACAATTTCAAAGGCAGCTGGGAATGGCAGGCCTTGCATTTGCGAAGTTGGCCTCGCAATTGCTATGGGGAGTTGGGTATAGGATGGCCGCATTTGTGATCTTTTTCTTGCATTTGCGATGCGACATTCACACGACTGCGCAGGCTTCGTATTTGGGACGTCTGTGTTGCATTTGCGGAGGTCTCATTTGAAAATCTCAAGTAACAAATGCAACTTCTACAGCAGGATTAATAAGTGGGATTTCTGGTGTTAGTCTCATTTCATCACAATTTTGAGCCCTAAACTCGGTGGAAGGAAATTTTTGGAGGAGATTTTTAGACAAATCTATTGGGTAAGTGATTTTCACTCAATTGTAATATTATAACATGATTACTTATGGATTTTAATATCAAAATCATGACATTTGAAGGGAAATTTTTGGGAACTTTTTACTATGTTTTGTAAAATAAAATTTGAGATTTGAGAGTCGATTTGGACTCGGATTTGAAAATCAATCATATATTTGGACTCGTAGGGTTATAGATAGTCTGGATCTACCATTTGACCCAGGTTTTGACGAGGTGGGTTCGGGGTTAACTTTTGTTGACTATTTGAGAATTATGTAAAGATCACAACGTTATTAATTGAAATTTATTTCTTGAGTTTTTTTATGTTGTTGAGTCAGTTTTGGCCAGATTTGAGCCAAACGAAGGTGAATTATAAATTAAAAGTATTTTTAGAGTATTGATTTGGCCTAATTAAGGTAAGTATCTTGCCTAACCTTGTGTGGAAAAAATACCCATTAGGTTTTGGTCTAAATTGTATATTTGTGCTATGT
The DNA here is from genome assembly GCA_002018475.1 of Nicotiana obtusifolia. Taxonomy (NCBI): domain Eukaryota; kingdom Viridiplantae; phylum Streptophyta; class Magnoliopsida; order Solanales; family Solanaceae; genus Nicotiana; species Nicotiana obtusifolia. Next base: position 23,874 of record MCJB01043210.1, read on the forward strand.
AAAATGACGTGTACACGAGATGACGAGTGTGTACATGGGCGTATGTTCGGTATAATGACCAAAATAGACCTTTAGGCTATTAATATGCCTTAATTTGATAATGACTTTGTATAAAGCGTGTTTAAGCCACCCTGTGACGAATGATCATGATCATTATAGTGACTTAGCCATAAGCATGTTTTATTTGTTAAAACACCCCTCTGCTCTTTTGCGTATTGTTATATCCTTATGCATACTATCGATGAGTTGTGAGCTTAACTCCTGATGAGGCTTATGGACATGTTGAGCTGATTGATTGGGTGTGTCAGCATGAGGTCTTTGCCATGCGATTATGTTTATTGTTCCGCGCATGAGGTGAAATAGGGGTGGCATTTTCTCGGATTGCCCACGTGGCGAAATAAGGATGGCTATATGCGCATGTGGCAAAAATAAGGGAGGCATTTCATTGTTATGTACACATACGACGATGTAAGGGTTGCATTGTTGATGATGTTATGTGATGTTTCGGGGTAATCCTTGATGTTGTTCATGTGTGGAACGAGGTTGATATTTTGTTTACATACTTGTCTTTATTAAATGATTCCATCTTGTGTTTTATGAGTTGTTGGTTGATTTGACATGCTATCACATGCCACTCCTAATTGATATATTGGTTGGTAAATATGGGTTGCTTCACATAGAATTGTTGATACACGTTCTACGAGGTATTAATGTTTGCTCAGTTATGCACTTTATTGTTTGTTTTCTTTTGATATCTTGTACTGTTATTTAACTAGTGAGAAACTTAACTTGCACCTCGTCACTACTTCACCGAGGTTAGTTTTGATACTTCTTGGGTACCGACTATGGTGTACTCATACTACTTCGACACATTCTTTTTGCAGATCCAGGTATCTCCGATTGAGCTGATCCCTAGGAGGCACACTTGAGCTGTTCGGAAACTTCAAGGTATCCCTGTTGTTTTGTTTGCTGACCTCGTAGTCACCCTCTTTCTATCTTTTTCTATAGTTTATGTGTTTTGATATGTTCAAGTTACACCTATATAAATTGTGTAAGGCGGTCGATGTCAAATATAGTAACTCAACTAGGTTGGGGTCGAAACTCACAGGGAATAGATGTGAAAAGGTTACTTGAATTTTGTGTCACTCGACTAAAGCTGTAATTTTATTCTGTTACTTTGAAAAGAGGTTGGTAATTGTGATTTGTTAAGAGAGGCTATTTTTCTAAGAGAATTGATTAATAGGATTAAGAAACCAAGGTTGTGTCCCTATCAATGGAATATAAATCTATCGGTGTTAATATGATATATTTATAATGGGAGGTCCTTTGATATGTAAATGGTTCCTAAATAACTACCCAATATTTCCCAATAGTTAGGTTGTATTTCCTCTTTATGATTTTTCTAAATATAAAGAGTTATAATTAAGAGCAACCAATTTATGCGAGGTAGAACTCACTTATTCCTAAGTGATTATATTAAACAAGGTTTAAGCCTTGAGTTTTTGCTATTCAATTCTATCAAACCTTAACCCACTTTTTCAAGTGAAAGATAAAGTAAATTGACACTACTTAATGTTTGCAACCATCAACCATAAATAAAATATAAGAAATGAATAGAAATCAACCACCCATTATATATATATTCAATGGTAAATACCCATTAATATTACACCTTACTTTGGGTCAACAACCTCAGTATTTAAAGTTAGCTACTCATACTAAAATACAAGAAGAAAACAATAAATAAAGTCATAAAAGCTTATAATGAAGACAAAGTCATGGAATCTCTCCTCAAAAGCTTCCAAACAAATGGTGTATTCAATGCTCTCAATGTAGGACCTTTTTCAGACAAGATGACCCACAAAAACCCTAGTTGTTATATTTATAATAACCCAAAATTGGCGGACAAATGTGACAAAATAGCCCTTCAGATAGATTTTGCAACCTCAAAAAGGACCGCGGAACTAATCCGTGGTCCGCACATCAATAATAGCGTTGCACAACTGATCTCCAAGCCTTCTAGATTTACATCACATATCAGTTATGCGGTCCATATAACGATTTCGCGGCCTCATACTTGTTCGCAAATTCGTCTTCCTTGGAATTCCTCTTGCATTTATGCGACAATTCTCGTGCCCGTGCATGAGTTATGCGATCATATATTGAACCGCATTTTTGACTCTTTGACATTGGGATGGACTGACTACATTTGCGATGGGTCTGCGGTCTGCACATCGCTTCTGCGGTTGCATATCTATCGCAATTTGCCTCTTTTTTTTTATGGTTTTTGTCATCTTTTTCATGTTCTTGGCTCTTCAAATCCGATTTCCTGCAAAATACCAAAATTACATAAGAAATAACTTACAATGCATTAAAAGATGAACTAAAGTCTATAAAACTAGTATCAAAAGTGCCGCATTTCTACGGTACATCATATTCCAAACAGTGACGTCTGCTTTGATATTTATTATATATTCCTTATATAGCTTATGACTCAGTATTACTGGATTTTGGAATGATGACTGTTGTACTTCTGTTGGTTGTGTTATGACAATTTCTCAGTTTTCATTTTATTTCTAAGTTGTTATATATTGATTGGAATCGTATGTGATAGACTTACTTAGTCTTAGAGACTAAGTGCCATCACGACCCCTACGGCCGGATTTTGGGTCGTGGCATATATGCTGAACTGTTGTTCCGCTAGATGCTAGTGCATATCTTCTGTATTGCACCATAGGCCTTATCTGTATCTTATGCATAGATTCCATTATTGTTGTCGCGTACATTTTTATTCATGACTTGTACAGATTTATCACGTGAGTATCATCGATGATTCTTGTCACTACCTCTTCGAGATTAGTCATGATACTTATGGAGTATATGAGGTCCGTTGTACTAATACTAGACTCTACACTTAATTGTGCAGATCTAGCTGTGGGACCTATCTGGGAGCTGTGCTAGATCATTGTTGAGTTGATGAGAGACAAAGTAGAGTTGCATCCCGATCGCAGTCCGTAGCGTCTCTTTCCATTTCTATTATTGTTGTTGTTGTTCAGACAACGTTCTATATCCCACTTTTGAGGATTTATGTGTTGACACAGTCTTTATTTATGATATTTGACTTAGACTTATATAACCTATATTTTTTTATCATGTTTGATTATTGTTTTATTATTAGCTTGTCTATCAAGTGAGTTAGGCGCTATTATGATCAGAAAGTTTTTATCGTGACATAAATCGTATCAGATCAACATTATAAGGATAAATTCAAAATGAGTCTTAAAAGAGTAAAAGAGGTTAAAACCCCATGTTATATGCAATTTGATTATATGCATATTAGCATCTTATTTAAATAAAATAAGAAAGAGCGAAATCTTTAAGCATGTTCTATGCGGCAAGATGAGAATATAATATTTCTATGGGACACAATTTTTTTTATTTAATTATATATACTGATTATAGGCTGTTTAAAGTGTTTCCATCCGTGTGTAATTATTATGGATTTGGGACTTCAAGAACCCGTCGAACGTAATGTCTCAAATAGCTAGGACTAGCTAGGACTTGGTTAGAGTAAGAGTGATTCACATTCCAAAACAAATTTTAGACAACCTATCAGATTTAGCTTTATAAGGATTTACAGTTTTATCAAAAATTTTAAAGAAATATTATTTTCTAAGGGTGAAAAGTCGATTAAATTTTTGAGGATATTTCGGTCCATCAACATTTAGCTTCTAAATATTTGTATTTTTATAATAATTAGCTTTAGTGTACGCGCTTTGCGCATGTACCCTATATTAATAATATGAAATTGTGGTAGATCATCTAGATAATATTAAATTATTCATAACATGATGTGCTATTATTAATTGACATATCAAGAGTATTTCTAAAGTTGATGCGGAGTTAAAAAGTATAATAATTATGAATATTGAGATAATTTGAGTATTTACATTTTCATGTATATAGAAGGAGTATTTAATTGAAGAGTAATGGACTTTTATTCTATACTCAGAGAATCAAGTACAATTTTTCACAAAGTCTTTCTCTGTTTTTTAATTTTTCTAAGATAATTGAATTTTATAACATAATTGATTTTACTTCTAGGAGTGATTATCAATCTATAATTAAGAATAAAGAAAGTCGAAGGAGTGCCTATCGACATTATTGACTCTAGTTATAGTTTCATACTTGGTCTTTCTTTATTTTTCTTTTTAAATTTTACTAAGATAATAAAATTGTTGGTTATAATTCTACGATAAAGAATAATTCAAAATATAAAACAAGTAATATCTATTTTTTATCTATTCTCTGTGATTTTTTTTCATTTTTTGATATTACTTGTCTTCCGCAAAAAATTTGTTGATATTATATAACTCAAATAAGGATAAGATATATACAAAATATTTATTAGTAGGACTTTCTATGTTCAATAAATATAATTAAGCAAATGTAATAAAACAAAAAATTTAAAAAATATTAATTCCTGAAAATGATGAATGTTTGTCCTATTTAGATAGCTTGACAAATAAAGAATCCTCAAGATCCGACCATGAATAAAATCAAATAAATAGAGTTTTAAATTAATTGTTGTTATAATTTTATCTAAGATCAAATTCACTCAGGAAAGGTACAAAATCATAAACATTACAAGTTGAAAGTTAGTGCTTTGTAATAGGCAGATATGTTGTGCATATATATAAATTGAGTTTTATTGTCAGTAATAAAATCTTTTTATAAATCATAATTTAAATAAAAACCCATTAGAGATTTGCTATAGAATCTAACTTTATTTTCAAATAATCTTTTTGCAGTATGTGCATTGAGTATACATTTGTAAAGTTCTGACTCTCTTTTACTGTAAATTGTTTAAATAATTTTTTTGAATGCTATTACTAAAATTACTGAATCAAGGAACTACTATTTCAGTGTAAATTCGTGCTATCATTATTTGTTATAAGAAACTACTCCTATATGCTAGAGTGCAAGGAAAAATAATATTGTTTTAAAAATAGTTTGATTATCCAATTCAAACTTTCAAAGTCATTATCTTGCCTTCTTTTTAAATTTTTAAATTAAGGGTTATGATCTTCCAATTCAATGATAGATCAGTACTCAGCTATGAGGAACTACTAATATATTCATACTAAAATAGAATGAATAATGTTTCTAGAATACAACTCAACGCCCTAAATATTAATTCATTTACATTTTAGAATAATTTTAACACCCAATTCAAAGCCCTTCATAGCATTTTTTTAGCTTTTTCTTTTAAATTCCTAAATATTACCACTTCTTGCATAATTCAAAAAATAAAAAAATTTATAACCAAAATTATAGGATTTTATGATCCTAAATATTTGAAAAATGATAAGATTACTATTTTGTCCAATGTAAAACTCTATTTTTAAAAGGTAAAAAAGACTAACGACATTCCGCTAAAAGCTTTTGTGCTTTTAATATAGTACTAGTCTCTACATTTGTGCGATGCACGAATATCTTGTGGCAAATATTATCATGTAAAGTAATAAACTTTCAATTGCATGATATTATAAAACTAATAACTTGTACGATGTTCAACCATTAATTCCTTAAAATATAGTATATAATTCAAACCAACTCGTTAATAATGTTTTGACACAATCAAAGCCCAAAATGGAAATAAATATTCTAGAATCACACAGTTGTAAAGTTGTAAAATTATTTAAAGAATTCAACGATACTTAATATTGTTTTCGTGATATTGATTTTCTTTAATTTATTTAAGCCTTAAAGATTAAGGTATATGGAAGTCATATTCATTAGACTAAGATAAAAAGTCATTTAGATATTAATCTATCTTATGCCTCATTCACGAGTATATTTTTCCATGCATAAGGTGGTGTACTGTTTTCAAATATGATTATGATATGTGTAGCTATATATACATGTTTTTCTTCTTCTTTTTTTCCCTAAAAATAAGCGATGTGGTTGTTCATTGTTTGGATCATATTTTAGCAATTTGTTTACTTGTAAAATATTTTGCGAACATCAAAATACCTAAAAATATTTTAGCATGAAGTTAGGAGATGATCTTTTATTTGAAGGAAATAAAATCTTAAAATTTAAGTAACTCTAGAATTGTTTTCACGTTAAAACGACTTGTAATTTAACTCGTATATAATTTGGATAAAAAGAAAAACTCAAATATGGTAGCTTATATTCAAATTCCAAATCATAGAAGAACATGAGGATATTGTCCATAGGTAATCTTCACGTAATCCAACCAGCATGCCTTGTTCTCTTTTCGATCTAATTTAATCCTATCATAAATTTATTGGCTATTATGATTTATTTCGGATACCAACTAAAGAGTGTAATGCTAATTTAATTCTGATTTAGCAAAAAGTTTCCCTTGCAGACTTGAATTCTTCGATGACATTTCATTTCAAAATTGTAGGTGAAAGTTCGATTGAAGTCAAAGTTTATATTAGTATAATTTTACGCATATCGACTTAACTATTCAATTATATTTTTATCAACCAACATTATTATTCGTGCTTTTAATGTAATTAGTCTCTGTATTTTTGAGACGCATGAATATCTTAAATAGCGGAACAAGATTAAAGAATGAGGACTCAAGTAAATCTCCTTTGTTTGAAAATTATATTTACAAATAAAGCAAAACTAAATTTTTTCAAATTATGTATAAATTATTAAATTCCATTGACATAAAAGAAAATTCAAGTCAAGAGGTACAGTGATTTAAAATATCTTGTGTGAAATATTACGAAGTGCCTATCTAAAGTTATAAAATTTCAGTTGAATAAATATTCTAGATTGTTACTCACTATGTAAGAAATTTAATAACAATTTAAGAAAAAGGTAGTAGCAATCTTGAATACTCGTGAGCAGAATATTCTCAAAGTGGTCACAATAATGAAATCTCAATTTTATGTTCAATTTTTCTTTTTTCTTCTATACTTGTGCTCAATATCTACGTTGAAGCACTTATTCAAATTAATTAAGTGATATATTATAAAAATTGCACGGAGTGTCTTATTTGATCGTCCCCATTTAATTTATACCTACTTTTAAAAATTTTTAACCTGTACCCACTTTTTAAATAACTTCAGGCCTCTTTCTCCTCCTCTTCCTCCTCCGCCTTCTTCTTCTTCTTCTTCTTCTTCTTCTTCTTGTGACAATGATTTTATATGGTGGTTGTGAACACTTTTAATGTAGTTTATGAAGTTTTACAGTGGTAAGTGTTATGACACTTTATTTTTTACTATTGCTTAAAGTTTCTTCTTCTTCTTTTTCTTAATTGCAAAATGAGTTCATTAGATTTATTGTTATTTTGATAAATTGATGATTGGGGTTTGTTCCTGATGATATTTGGAGGTTATGTTTCAAATTTGAGCTCAATTGGAGTAGATTTAGGTATTAAATCATATATTGGATTGTTATAATTCGAAGAACAAATTTTGTTTCTGGGCAATTTGCACTTCAGGCCTATTTGGCCTTAAGTGCATAAAAACGATGGTTGCACTTCAAACCTTTTGGCTTTAAGTGCAAACTGTAATTTTTCACTTCAGACTTATTGGCCTTAAGTGTAGTAAAACATTTGTTGCACTTCAGACTTTTTGGCCTTAAGTGCATCTAAAGTGCAAGTTTTCACTTCAGACTTTATGGGCTTAAGTGTAGCAAAAAGTTTGTTGCACTTCAGACCTTTTGGCCTTAAGTGCATCTGAAGTGCAATTTTTCACTTCAGACTTATTGGCCTTAAGTGTAGCAAAACGTTTGTTACACTCCAGACCTTTTGGCCTTAAGTGCATCTGAAGTGTAATTTTTCACTTCAGACTTATTGGCCTTAAGTGTAGCAAAATATTTGTTGCACTTCAGACCTTTTGGCCTTAAGTGCATCTGAAGTGCAATTTTTCACATCAGACTTATTGGCCTTAAGTGCATGAAACCATTGGTTACACTTCAGACCTATTTGGCCTTAAGTGCATTTGAAGTACAAATTTTCATTTCAGACTTATTGGCCTTAAGTGAATGAAAACGTTTGTTGCACTTCAGATTTTTTGGCCTTAAGTGCATCTGAAGTGCAATTTTTCACTTCAGAATTATTGGGCTTAAGTGCATCTGAAAAGCAATTTTACACTTTAGACTTATTAGCCTTAAGTGCATGAAATCATTGGTTGAACTTCAGACCTATTTAGCCTTAAGTGCATTTGAAGTGCAATATTTTCACTTCAGACTAATTTCCTTTTTAACTTCAGACCCGATAAGTCTGAAGTTGATCGTAAAGTGTGTATGCTTGCAAACGTTTTTGCAAAGTGGGCATAGCTTTAATTGTGACCCCAAAACTGTGTATAGATGCAAAAGCCTTAGTTGCAAATTCTATGTTAGTTTGACCTAAAATCAACTTTGTAGGCCTGTCAAAGTGTAGTTTAAATGGGGGAAAGAATTCCAGCATTAGGTGATTTACAATTGTATCCTCAAGTTATATAAATATTTAAGGTTATAAAAGTCGATAAACATTTCGAGGATATTTTAGTTGTTCAACATTTAGTATAAACTATTCGTGCTTTTATAATTGTCACGATCCAAATCTAACTAGTCTTGATGGCACCTAACCCAACTCGCTAGGTTAGCCAATTTAACAATAATCCAATTCAAATGAGATTTACTGAGAGAAATGATGATAATATAACCGAACTTTTATACAAAGAATTCCCAAGGACTGGTAGCACAAGTCATGAGCCATAAGACTTAGATTTTTAGAAAACTGAATTGAAATAATTACAACATCTGTTTGAAATGTAAATGAATAGAATCCGAATCTAATGCTACCGAGGACAAGTGATAGTTATAACTGGAATGCAGGTACATCTTCAATGTCAGCTCTCGCCGTACACATCAGCATTAACACAGAAGTGTAGTATGAGTACAACCGACCCTATATACTCAAGAAGTATCCTAACTAACTTCGGCGAGATAAAAGAAGCAAGAACTATAGATGATACTCACTAACACCTGTGCAGTTAAATATTTCCAACAAGTATAGAACATGTATATGATCAAATCAAGAACAATCTCAGGTAAAACCATTTTTGATGCTCACAATTATTGGTTTTAAATTGTTCTGCTCAGTCAATAATCCAGCATATAATGAAGATATGCAAGTAAATCGGGTAATCAACCAATGGATTTGCATGTAAAGATGAAATGCAATAACCAAATATCGGCACGTTGCGGCGTGCAATCCGATCCAATAACGGTAACCAACTCTCCTAGAGCTCACATCAATATCAACCGCATGGACACCCACGTGCTGCACAGAAAATACACATTCTATAGTATCAATATCTGGATCTGCACGGACAACTCACGTGCTGCACGGACAATGCACGTGTTATCAATATCTGGATCCGCACGGACAACTCACATGCTATAATATTAATATCTCGATCCGCACAGACAAATCACGTGCTGCACTGGCAACTCACGTGCTATAGTATTAATATCTGGATCCGCACAGGCAACTCACGTGATAATATCACAACCCCCCCGACGTGGTCACAGGCATAACAACACAATCTGCCCGGCATGGTCATAGGTATTTCAACACAATCCGCCCGGCGTGGTCACGTGTGTCCAGTCCAATCATATCACACAGAAGCAAGTATACAAGAACACATGTATATGATGGATAAAATATCAGATTTCATGCTCCTGGACTGGTATAATTACATGCTAAAGTGTAGGCATGTGCAATGTGTGCTATTATAGCTCAAATCGGCAAATTTGTCACAGATATAGCAATTACCAAGTTTTATTCAGGGATTTAGCCTCTTCGTAACCTCAAATATGGCACAAATAGTTCACAATAAGGCTTTCTTTATTTTCTTATTTTAGGCCCCAGCGAGGAAGAACGTCGCATTTTTGGTTCTTGTTCTCGAGCTGGAGACTCTGAGAGGAAGCACCTTCACCGGAAGCAGATCCGCGTGCACTACTTCGAGAAAGGGCACTTGTAGCACCCTCCTAGCCTCCTCGGGATTAGCTAAACTGTCGACCTCGGGACAGGTAACCGAGCCCTGCGGAAGTCCTGAATCACGCAAAAAATGGTGTTAGCAACTTTCATAAAGATATCTATGTTCATGAAATGATAAAAGGAAAAAGGACTTAGTTTACCATGATTCTTGGCCTTCCACCCATATTTGAGGGCCATTTCCTTCCATCGGCGAGATTCCGGTGTTGTGATATCCAGAATCTTCTAAGCCCACTGACCCTGGCTTTGAACCCATAGTGGTTTCCACCGGCTAGATGGAACAAAAGAAGCTAATAGCTCAGCAATAACAAAAAAATATTCTTTTCACGAAGTAAGAAAATGGGTCAAAAACTTACGGAAACGGTTCCACGACTCGGGAAAAGGCAAGTTGTGGCCGGTATAATGTCCCTGGTACAATGATGATGAATCACTCCATCCACCCACGGTCATTGTCATCATCCACACCGGTGACAATAGCGTGGTTGCCGCATTTGCTCAAATTTAATACTCCCCCACAAAAAACTTTGGAGGAGTAGAGATTCATCATGTGTGCCAGGGTTAAGGTTTCCTTGGTCTCCGTACATAGCTGGCGAAGCAAGCAACTGTTATCCATATAGATGGGCCTACTTGTGCTAAGCATAGCCGCTGCTGGTGGTATAATTCCAAAACTACGGGGTCGAGCCCTTATTCGACCCTAGGGAAAATGGGCCCAAGGTGAAGGGATACGTATAGACATACATAAAACCTTCCTTAGTGAAGGTAACCCGCTTTATCATATCTGGAGCAAGGATGTTAAGGTTGGGTAGTTGCAGTCCTCCTTCACAGTAGGAATACTAGAAGAGCGAATGGAGGAGGGGTACCTACTAACGGCCCAATTCTGTGGAGAAGCAGATGGAGCCTTCTCTTGAAAGTCGTTAGTAGTACTCAGGTGTTTTGGTATGAGGGTGTTTATAGTTGGAAGCTCAAAATCGACCTCAGCATCCTTGTTTTTCTTTAGGCCTCCACCAAAGAGAAGGCCAGAGTATTTAAATAATGCAGTAGAAGAAATCATGGTAACAAAAAGGCAGTAAATATTTTGCTAAAAATGTTGACAAAGATAGAAAACTTCCTAAGCAAATGCAGATTTAAAGCAGAGAAGAAGGACGGTTTATAAAAGCTAAAACTTTGAAAGTAAAGCGGTAAAGTGATGAGTAGTAGTAAAGATATAGGCTGCAAAACTCATGGTCATGATTACCTCGAAAATCGGCAAAAATATTTGCTGAATCGTGGGGAAACATGTGTTCGGGGTATTAAATGCGAGAAGATATGAGTCCTTTCAAGTGTCAGAAACTGTTCAGGAACTCTCCCACCAAGAAAGGGATCTTCACCAACTTTCCAATGACACAAAGATGCGTCACCAGAAAGCAGGGGGACTATCTGTACATGGTAAAATTGATTCATAAGAAATGGTCGAATGATAGCATGACACATGGAGCCGAAGACATATGAAACGCAAGTCAAGTAATAATCAGCACCGGACACGGCAACTGTGATTGATGTCGAGAAAATCCCGAAGGGAACATAGTCAGCGAGAGCAGATCGGGTATTTGCCATCAGATAGCATTCAATAACGGAATATTCTCTCGTATTAAATGAGCGACCCTTAGAGAGAATATTTTGCATTCATGACCTGCGGTTACATATCATCGATGCCCCCTTTATTGTCATTTAAGTAGGGCTTGATCCTAGGATCTTGTTTCCCTAGGTATAGCTATAAATAGCAGGCTCAGCAGCCATTGTAAGACACAAAAATTCTTGGCAACACATATGTTGTATTTCATTTTCGCTCACAATTAAGCAACTTTATTTGCTTTTCATTTGCTTTTCATTTTTACATTTAATCTTATTGCTTTATCATTTTTGGGATCAAATCAGTTCGCTTGTCTATAAACCACGTAATAAATCTAACTTTACCATTTTACGGATAAACACGCGTGTCGCACGTAAATCTTAATTCAATTATTTATATGAAAAAAATTTGTGATGCAATTGACATAGTACAAAAAACCCCCCACACACATACAGACACACACACACACACACGCATATATTTATATATATACATATATATATACATATGTGTATATATATATATATATATATATATATATATATATATATATATA
>MCJB01043210.1:44474-68850 GCA_002018475.1 Nicotiana obtusifolia
CCCCACACACACACAGATATTATTATTTTTGTTCGTGCTATTAATATTTTTGATATTTGCTCGTATACCGCACGAGCAAATATCAAAAATAATAATAGCACGAACAACTCATGTGCTAACACCCCGACAATCCTCTCAACAGTATCACGTGCGCCAAAAACATAACAGCACAATATAACAACTCGCACCACATGAACCCATATGCCACAACCTTTTCTTAAAATAATTCCAATACCACAATCACACTTAGCCCTCGGCTCAACAACACCGAGTACAACAACAACAACAATAACACGAGAGTACAACAGATAAATCAACACAAGAATTACAAAACACAAAGAAACGGAAGGACGATCTAACAATGAAAGACATGACAAGTAATAATGGCTTCAAATAAGAATAACTTAACAATGGGAGAGATAATGTATAACAACGATATCAAGTAAGAGTAACTCAACAATAGGAGAGATAACATGTAACAATGTTTCCAAATAAGAATAATCCAACAATAACAAAGATAATATGTAACATTCCAAATAAGGACAACTCCACGATAAGAGAGATAACATGTAACAATGACTTCACATAAGGATAAGTCAACAATGGAAGAGATAACAATAACTTCAATTAAGGAAAACAACTGCGGAAGAGATAACATGGCAATAAAAGGGCAACAACTTTATTAAGGCATATAACAATATATTTGGCAATACAGGGTAGAACATGGATCAATTAACTTCAAATAAGACATGTAAGTGTAAATTTAGCAATGTAGGATATAACATGATAAGAGAACTTCATTTTAATGTACATAAGGACCTAAGAGTCTAAATCGGTATAATTTTCACATATAAGCCATGTACACACTCGTCACCTTGTGTACACATCTTTCACGTAGAACAAATAGTGCAAACAAACCAATCCCTATTAGGGTAGTTCCCCCACATAACGTTAGGCAAGATACTTACCTCAAAAGCCCTCAATCAATACTCTAAAACGACTTTTCCTTTACAATTCACCTCCTCGTGGCTCAAATCTAACCAAAATCGACTTAATAACATCAAATAATACAAGAGAAATCAATTCCATTAAATAAAGCTACGATCTTTACACAATTCCTCAAAAGTCAAACAAAGTCAATCCTGCGTTCGCCCGGTCAAAACCTGAGTCCAAAGGTAGATTCCAACTACCCATAACCCCACCAGTCCATATATGTGTTTTGTTACAAAGTTCGAGTCCAAATCGACCCCCAAAACTCAAATTCTTATTTTTCAAAAACTTGACAAAATTTCTTAAAATTTCATTTGATTCTCATAATTTTGATGTTAAAACTCACATATAATCATGTAGAATAGTTGAAAATTGAACAAAATCACTTTCCCGATGATTGCGAATAAGAATCCTTCTTCAAAATCGCCTCTTACCAAGTCTAGGGTTCAAAGAAATGAAAATGAGACTAAATTCTTGTCCCTCAACTTTTATGTCCAGGTGCAGGTGTCGCAAATGCGAACCCCAAAAATGCGAGGAAGAGATCACAAAAGCGAAGATCCTCAGTCCTGCTAACATCGCAAATGCGACATTAAGTTTGTAAATGCAAACGTGGACACTTCGAATATGCGACCCTTAAGATCGCAAATGCGAACAAGCTCACCTAGGCCCCCCATCGCAAATGCGAACTCTGGGGTCACAAATGCAAACCTAGCAGTCCCTAAGCCAAATCTCGCAATTGCAATCAATATCTCAAATGCGAAACCTAAAGCACTTGTGCAAAAAACCAGCAAAACTTAAACTCTATCAAACACTCTGCAACGCGTCTGAAACTGACCCGAGCCCTCGGGGCTCCAAACTAAACATCAACACAAGTCTAAAAACATAACACGAACTCGCTCGTACGATCAAATCATCAAAATAACATCTTAAACCATGAAGCAGACCTCCAAAACACATGAAATCAACATGAAACTCAAAAACTTCTAAATACACAACCACGCATCTGATTCCTATCAAATCAACTCGGAATGACTCAAAACTTTGCGGACAAGGTCTAAATGACAAAATGGACCTATTCCAATTCGCGAAAAATAAATCCAAATAAGATAGCTATGAAGTCAATCTACGGTCAAACTTATCAAAATTCTAAGCCTTTAAATTGCCAACTTCTGGCAAAACAACAAAAATCACTACGGACCTCCGAATTCGATTCCGGGCATACGCCCAAGTCCAAAATCACGATAAAAACCTATCGGAGCCATCAAAATACCGTTCCAAGGTCATTTTCACAAAAGTCATATCTCGGTCAGCGTTTTCAACTTAAGCTTCTAAAGTGAGTATCAATCATCCAAATACATCTCGAAACATTCAAAAGTCAAATCCGACCATGCGCACAAGTTATAATACACAATATAAAGTCACTCAAGAACTCAAATCGTTGAACGGAACCATAAAGCTCCATATGATCGGTCGGGCCGATACAATTTGGTGGTTTAGATCCCTCCAGTAAATAAAACTTCGGTACTTCTCAAGGTACATTTAGATGGAAATGGACGCCACATATTCCTATGATAATTTAATGGCCTGATTAGGGTTTGCTCAAGTAAACTTGTGGCTAATAAAGCTTAATATTCTTTCTGATATATCCTTGTTTCAATAATTGATTTGAGATTCTCCTAGTGAATTTTTATTACTTTGTGATGGCTGATGTAATTTTTTCCCTGTGTCCGGAAAGAAGAAAGAAAAAAGAAATTTAGTTGGGTGGAGGAAAAGAGATGTAATCATAAGAACACGAGGCTTCCATCTAAATACGTATTAGGTATTACTGAAGCTTTATTATGCTAGGCAGTCCGAATCCATATTTTGTTGCACATTAATTAGCGTAGAAATTGGAACGAAGACCTCTTTATATAATTGTTAAAATGTATCAATATATGATTTTCCTACCACTGGTGATAACAAATTAGGAAAATTATTTTTTTCTTAGATTAGGAAAATTATTTTTTCTTAGATTAGAAAGATAAATTTATAATGTATTATTTATACGGCGTATGCTTGGTATTCAAATTTAACAATTAACTTTATATATTGATTAAATTTATTTTATTAATGTATTTAAACAGTTAAATTGACCTTGTTCAACGTCAACTCTATTAGTTACAATCTAACAGCTTGCAAATAACAAACCTTCATGATTAAAATAACATAAATAGTAAACGTCCAAGATATTATCATCTTAGGTATCATGTATAATCTTAGTTGCCTTATCATAATCAACCAGATCAATATAATGAAAAATATTTTCATTTAGCATTACTCTGGTATAAAAATCTCCAAGAGAAATTCCATGATATTTCTAACAACCATCGACTAATTCGCGTTCCGGTTAAATTGAGACTAACGGAGTTATCACTACGGGACAAGAATAATGTTTGCTTTGCTTTCTACATTTTATTATATTGTTTTTCCCTAACGATATCCTTTCTTTTCATCAGTTAACAACATCAACTTTAAAATTCGCCCTTATCTGTTTTGCCGTAAATCATTTATGTTTTAATAATGAGTAAATATTACCTCACCCCTTACCTTTTAATTGTTTCTTTCTTTGAACGAGAGCAATAATCTTATTGAACAATATTTTGTCAAATTTCCGTAGTTCATAAGCTTATTTCTCGTCTGTGCATGGATGAAAATGAAATTTTAATTTATTTATTTTTGAATGTGGACCAGATTTAAAAAATACATATTTTTAAATTTGTATTCCTTTCTTTTTTCTCGTTACATAAGAAGCAAGTTATTTAATATTACTGAACAATATCTTCTTATGATATAGATATAAAATACCCTGCTAGTCTTTACTTACACAAAAGATATTCTGAATTTTATATCAACTAAAATTTTGATTACTAATCTTTTCTTATAGAATTTGGTAGAAAATTTATAACATAAATATATAGTAGTTTGGATTCTTCATGGAAAATATAGATATCATGTATAGGAAACAGAAGTCAAATCTCTTCATAGATCAATTAATATTTTGCAGTAGAATAGAACTTTCAAATCCACCATATTTTGTGCACTTTGTTGTAACGATGCAACCGGTCGTCTTGAGAATTTGCGTCCCGTTCGGTGGCTTAAGGTCTCGATTAGTATCGTTTTATATATTATGACTTGCGTGTGAGGTCGAGTGATTTTAAGATGATTCGGGATTGATTTGGAAGGATGATTCTTGTTTTAGAAGCTTAAGCGGTAAGAGTTGATCGGAGTTTGACTTTTGAGTATACGACTCCGGATTGGTGTTTTGATGATTCCAATAGCTTCGTAAGGTGATTTCGGACTTAGGTGTGTGTCCGGATTTGAATTTGGAGGTCCATAGATTAATTTGATGTATTTTCGCAAAAATTAGAAAGTTGAAGGTTTGGAAGGTTGAGAGGTTTGACCGGAAGTTGACCTTGTGGATATCGGGTTCGGATTGCGATTCTGGGAGTTGGAATAGCTCTGTTATGTCATCTGAGAGTTGCATGCAAAATTGAGCTTATTCTGGGTTGGTTTGATATGACTCGGCGCGAGTTGTAAAAGTTTAAAGTTCACAAGTTCATTATGTTCGATTGAGGTGCGATTCATAGTTTTGATGTTGTTTGATATGATTTGAGGCCTTGAGCATGTCCGCAGTATGTTATGGAACTTGTTGGTATGTCCGGACGGGGTCCCAAGGGCCTCGGGTGTGTTTCGGATGGGCTTCGGACCATTTCATCACGTTTTAGAGTTGCTGATTTTCTAATGCTTCAGGTGCTCTATGCAATCACGATTATGCTGTCGCGATGTGTTATGAGAGCTCGGCGTGGTTCTTCTTCGTGTTCTCATAGTTGTTTCAGCGTTCGTGATGCTTGAGTTGTTTGTCAATCGTGTTCGCGTCGTGAAGATCGTGATCACATAGTGCTGTGGAAGGAGGCAGACCCGTTGTCTTACGCGTTCGCGATAGGTGTTTCGCGTTCCCGCTTGTTTGGTTTGTTGGCCTTCGCGATCGCACTGTTGTTTACTCTATCGCGTAGTATATTTATGGGTAGTTGTTGTTTCTTCTTCGCGATCGCATGTGTATCTCCGCGATTGCGATGTGCAAATGTCTGGGAAGAATATAAAGTACTCTATTTCGAGGGCTTTTGATTTTTTATCACTTTTGGGTTAGAGAGCTCGGATTTGTACGATTTTGGAGGAGATTTTTTGACGTGTTGGATTGGGGCAAGTGTTCTTTATCCGGATTTGGTTATATTTCGTGATTCCATCTTTGTTTCTAAGCTTAAATTAGTGATTTGAATGGGAGAAAATGAGAATTTTTGTATAAACTTTCAAAAATATAAAATGAGGATTTGAAGGCCGATTTGATATCGGAATTGGATATGGCTGGCCTCGTATCAGAATGGGTGTTCAGATTTTGTAAATTTTATCGGGTTCCAAGGTGCGGGCCCCAGTTGACTTTTTGGGTTGATTTTTTAGTTTTCATTAAAGATCGAAGCTTATTATCTGGAATTATTTTCTAAGATTTTTAATAATGATATTAAGTTATTTTGGCTAGATTTGAGCCGTCCGGAGATGTTTCACACGAGAGAGTCATTTTAGAGTATCGGCTTAGCTTCTTTGAGGTAAGTATCTTGCCTAACTTTGTATGGGGGAACTACCCCTTAGGATTTGAGTCGTTTATGCTATAAGTGTCATGTGATAGCCGTGTACGCAAGGTGACGAGCACGTACTCGCGCTTATATGTGAAAATTGACCAATTTGGACTCTTAGGCTTCTTTCATGTACTTATCTGGAATTGTTAGCACATGTTATATCTTTCATTTGTCTTGCCTACTATCACATGCTTTATTTGAAGTTGTTGCTACATGTCACATTCTTTACTTGTCGAGTTGCTCTTATATGCTTTATTTGACGTTGTTATCACTTTTATCATTATGTGATTTCTTTTATTGTGGAGTTATTCTTAGTTGAAATTGTTGTTACATGATATCCTTTTGTTTTCAGGTTATTCTCATGCCTTTAGACGTAGTACTAGTTCGTGCCATCTCTTTCATTGTTCGCCTATCCATACACTAGAGTCCGAAGTTTGCCATTTCATAAAAATACTTTCATTATTGAGTTTATCCTTAAACAATTAATTAGAATTGAGGTTATTAAAAGTCATTAATCTATTTTAGTTGAAGTTGTGTTTAAAGGGGGTGTTGTTCCTTGTTAAGTTACTTTCCTGTTCATTTTGTTGTTATTAAGATTCTATACACATTGTGTTGAGCCGTGGGCTATTTTTTGTGAAAATATTGATATTGTTGGATCTTTGGAAAGGTGGTGGCTTATGGGCACTTGTGATACAAGTTGATATGTTGTGTTGTTGTGATGTTAGCACATGTGAATTGTTGTGTGGTTTGATTATTGTTACGCGTAGTATAAGGGTGGCATTTCACCGTTGTTGTTATGTGGGGCATAAGGGTGGCATCTCACTGTTGTTGAATGTACGGAGTGATACGGGTGGCTATTGTGTTATTGTCCAGGCTGAGCGATAAGGGTGGCTATTATACAGAGTGATACGGGTGGCTATTGGAGTGATACAGGTGGCTAATGATATTTTCAGGGCGAAGTGATACTAGTGGCTATCAGAGAGATAAGTGTGGCAATGTCAGGGATGATGTGATATGGCTTGGGGACATTCTGTTGATGATGTTCATGTGATGTTGTGTTTTCCTTGTGTATGTCATATACCTTATGTGATTTGTGGTATAGCTTCAATGAGCTACTCGATGTCTTGATATTACTTGTTGACGTGGCCTACAGTAGTACACCTGCACAAGCATACACCGTAGCATGACACTTATACTAGCTTAGGAGTATGAAACTTGACATTTATTGATCATGCCCAAGTGTTATTGTATTATCTTTTTTCACGTTGATATTGAGCATGTGACTGTGTTGGGCGGATTGTGATTGTGAGCCTGTGACCATGTCGGGTGGATTGTGATTGTGAGCTTATGACCACGCCGGGCAAATTGTGAATGTGAGCTTGCCGGGCAGATTGAAATGTTGGCACGTGAGTTTTTCGTGCGGTGGTGATTTAAAATGTGGGCACAAGGTACCTTGAGAATATTATAGTGGGTTGAGATCCATGACTTGTGACTATGAGATAAGGTATCTCGGGTAATTTTTATTGCGAAACTTGTGTTAGAACGGCTTGATTAATTTGTTGTCATTTGTGTTCCTTATTAGCTTCAATGATATTTCCACGGTGTTCTTATTGCATTACTATTATGTCACATGTTGATTCTTGTTTCCATTGACTGATCCCTTCTTTCATTATTAGCTTTATACTTCTACATTACACAACTTATTTTGTCTAGTGAGTGTCTTGACTTGTACCTCGTCACTACTCCACTGAAGTTAGTCTTGATACATACTGGGTACCGACCGTGGTGTACACATACTGTACTTATACACATTTTTGTGCAGAGCCAAGTATTTGAGATATCGAACTCAGACGGAGTTAGCTTGTTAATTTCGACGACTCAAGGTAGAGCTGCTTGGTCGTCGCAGTCCCTTGGAGTCATTTCCTTATATTGTAATGTCAGCTTGTCAATTGAACAATATTGTATTCTGATCTTTAAGACCATTCCATGTATTCAGCTAGAGTTCGTGACTCTATATTATCAAACTATGGGGAGGTGTTATGATTATTGTCGCGTAGGCTTATTTCGCTTTTGCTTCGATAATCATATTAAACTCTATTTCAAATTATCATTGTTAAAACTGGCTTAATCGTTGTTAGTAATCGGCTTACCTAGTCTTAGAGACTAGGTGCTATCACGACGCTTGCGGTGGGATTTTGGGTAGTAACATTCGTGTTGTAACAAATCACCGTCGCTAAATAGAGATCCAAATTTGCAATGGATTCTATTACAAGTACTCATACTAGCGTGTAGCAGAGGCGAAGTTAGGATTTAAAGTTTGTGATTTCGGAACTTGACACTGAACCCATAACATGTTTTAGCTACTGGGTTCCCAATTATATATATTAATACAAATTTAATAGATTTTCTAATACAAATACAAGGTTTACACAAAAGCCAGTGAGTTCGGTTGAACCCTTAAAGAGTACCCTACCTCCGCCCCTGGCGTGTAGTATTTCTGGTTTCGTCCTTGTCATACGATATTTTGTAAACACTAATGTAGATAATTAATGGTATAAAAATCGATCAATATTTCAGGGATATTTTTTTCGTTCGACATTTAGCATAGAATATTCGTACTTTTATAATAACTAGTTTTTATGTACGTGTATTACACGTATATCCCTATCAATGATTATAAACCTTATAGTATTGAAATGATAAATTATTTAATTGTTGTTTTATTTTCTCTATTTAATGGAGCAAAAGATTTAGGTTCTTCTTTCCTTTTACACTAATTTCATTCCTAAAAGGAATACATTTTTGAGTTTTGATATGGAAATTAAAATATATAAAAAGTTTTATACATAGCCAATTCGAATTCAATTTTTACCTTTTTAGATGATATATATTAGTTATACATTGATTATAAATAGTTATACATATATTATGATTAATTCTTCTATTTTTAATTTAATCATATGGGTAGGCAACTATTTAGATTAATTATTCTAAGAGTCCAAAAGTTACATTTGAATTTAAACTTCATAAAAATATAAATTGTCTTGGGAATTAACATTTGAGTGGGACTACGTTTTAGTGCCTTCCATAGATGGGAGATCAGATAGCTAACTAGATTGGAATGAAATACAAATAACACATCACGTTTTTATGTTTTCCTGTCACGATCCAAAATCCAACTAGTCGTGATGACACCTAATCTAACTCGCTAGATAAGTCAATTAGCAACAATCTAATTCGAATGAGATTTAATGAGAAAATAAATGATGAAATAACTGAACTTTTATACAACTTTTCAAGGACTGATAGTAAAAGTCATGAGCTTTTAAGATTTAGAGTTTACAAAGCTGGTATAAATAAATACATCATCTGTTCGAAATATACATAAACAGATTTATAAATCTAAAGCTACCAAGAATAAGAGGCAGTATAACCCGGACACAGGTGCATCTTCAATGCCAACTCCCGCCATACACAGCAACATTCGCTCCAAATTTTGCACGCAAGGTGCAGAAGTGTAGTATGAATACAAGTGGTCACATGTACTCAATAAGCAACAAATCTAACCTTAGGCTGAAAGCAGTGACGAGCTTGGACAGTGGTCAGAGTCCAACACCAATCGCCAACAACAATTCATAACAATATAATAAAAGCAGTACAAGAAATAACTCAAAGATATGTTGCTTAGCTTTGTTCATAGTTATTGAAAATAGGCATATGCTTTTTAGGTATAACAGTAAAACCCAAATCTTTCGCCAAAATCACCAAAATATGAGTAAATCAGAAAACTGTGATTTTTTCATAAGCTTTCAACAACACATAAGATATTTCAATCTCAGATAGCATGAGGAAAGTACATCTCTATGCATACATGTCAAGGTGCATGTAAATTCCTGAATGTCAGAAAACTGTGTAGCATGAGGAAATGCATCTCTATGCATGTATGTCAAGTATACATGTCAAACGCAATGCATCACAGTGATGAACTCATGTACTCACACTCTTAGAGTACTCAGTCTCACTGTCTCGCACTCCCACCCATCACGCTCAATCACTCAGCACACTCTGTCACTCAGCACTGTACGATACCTGCGCTTAGTACTGGCATGTCAGACTCCAGAGGGGCAAATCCTGCTCAAGCGTTGATATAAAGCCTATATCGCCTACTGCGGTGTGCAGACCAATCCCATCAATAATAATAAAGCCTACAGGGCCTGTTGCGATGCGCAGTCTGATCCATATAATAATAATATACATAAAGCCAATATGGCCTGCTGCGGCGTGCAGCCCGATACCATTAATAATAATATATATAAAGCCAATATGACCTGATACGGCATGCAGTCCGATCCAACTAATATCACTCACAATCCGGCCCTTAGGCGCCAACTCAATAATCAATCTCTCCAGTCTCTCGGGCTCACAAATATCATGCCAATCAGCCCAAACAATGTTAATATGACGTGACAACAAATGATAACAGAGACAGAGATATAATATGTAAATAAATGAACATGACTGAATATGTAAATGCAATTTAAGCAACTAACTCAGTAGCAGAAATGACCTCAGTGGGTCCCAACAAAATAATCATATAGCCTAAACATGGTTTCTAACATGAATCACAGCTCAATTACTCTAACACATAGAAATTTCATGAATAAAAATAAGATTAGGTAACTACACGGTACCACAGAATCAATCAAGTCATAATTCACATGGTACACGCCCACACGCCTCTCACTTAGCATGTGCGTCACCACAACATCAAACACATAACACGTATATTCAAGGGTTCATACCCTTAGTATCAAGTTTAGAAGTGTTACTTACCTCGAACAAGTTGAATCCAATGCCGAGCAAGCCAAACAATACTCTAGAAATGCCATCCCGCACGTACCGACCTCCGAACGGCTCGAAACTAGCCAAAAGCAACTCAATAACATCAAATAATGTCAAACGAAACAAACCCAATCGATACAGGTGGAATCTTTAATCAAAAGCCACTATCAACCAAAAAGTCAAACTCGGGCCCACACTTTGGAATCTGAGAAAATTCACCAAATCCGACAACCCATTCAATTATGAGTTCAACCATACTAGTTTCACTCAAATCCGACTCAAAATCGATGTGCAAAACTCAAATATTTAATTTATGAAATTTTAGATAAAAACTCCCAAATTTCACTTTGGAATCATCAATCGAATTTCAAAAACGAAGATGGATTCATGAAATGTAACTAAAACCGAGGATAGAACACATACCCAAATCCATATGGTGAAAATCGCCTCCAAAATCGCCCAAATCCGAGCTCCCCAACCAAAATATGACCAAATGAACAAACCCTTGATATTATATGCTTCTGCCCAGCAGTCCTGCCTCGTTTCTTGTGCTAAACGATCCCGAACCTCTTTTTTGATACCTTCAATGGATTCATCATGAAGTTTCAGTCAAGTTAGGCTTTTGAATCACTCCATTTGACCTTATAATGAAGGTGATATGTTGGTTTCAATATTTGAAAATAATGCAGATTTTTAAATACGAATTCAGGCAATTTCGTAATTAATCTAAAATATATGGCAACCAAATTTTTAGTAAAATGACCATAAATTCCTCATACAATGTCGAAAACCTGATGATTCCAGATGCTATAATTCCAAAATTACGATACAAATATAATGGTTTGGCCGAAACACGAATCAAAGGCTGTTTGCTCAATATGGTAATATTTATGCTCAAATCGACGTCGAAACCTAAAACAATCACCATACAACCCAAAATTGTCCAAAACTCATCGAAATTTAACCAAACTTTATGAACATGTCCAAAATCATCATACAATATTATTGGAATAATTAAACTGGATTCCGAGTTCGTTTATCCAAAAGTCAAACTTTAGTAACTCTTCCAACTTAAAGCTTCTAAAACGAGAATCATTCTTTCAAATCAATCCCGATTCGCTCGAAAATCGAAACAAATCATACACGCAAGTTATAATATATAATATGAAGCTACTGAAAGTCCCAAATCATGGAATGGAATACTAAAGCTCAAAACAACCAGTCGGGTCGTTATATTCCCCCACTTAAACATAGGTTCATCCTCAAAACGTACCAAGAATCGTCCCAAAGACATCAAATCTCCATATACCCTCACCATACACATAACCATGGGTGATCCCACGTCACCCCAATCCATATAAGCCTGACAACACCACCTAACAGAGGATCCTTACTTCAACCTTAGTCTATAAACTTTTAAATCCGAATCCCCAACATCCGGAACTCATTATATGACCCGATTCTTGCATCTATGCATCGTATAACTCTTAAAAAGCTATATCAAACCATAACCATAACCCAAGATGTAATCACATTATATACCACATGGCTTGCATACTCGTAACAATAATTCCCGACCACGGTAGCTGCTCCAAAACAAACCTCATATCAATAAAAACCCTGTTCTACACCTTCATACACTGCCAATGATGAATGAGATACGCAGAAACTCATAGCCACTCATCAACTCAACAACTCATGGAGCTCTCCCTCCTCAGACAAGAACCATACACAATTTCTAAGCTGATTAGTGACATTATCCTTCCAAATATACCGCAATCAAATTCGATAGCACCCATTCTAGGTGCAACGACCTCATCTTATCAAATACAGCCACTTTACTGACATGCCACACCAATACAACCTTAAGTCACAAGCCGTGCAATCTGTGCACCAATATGCAACAATTCACATGCACCCAAAAATGGAAAATGACTCAAATGATCAAATGAGAGAACCGTCCCGCAAGCTCAAAGAGTACCACCACAACCGCTATTCTATGAACCCATCACACATAGTAGAACCAAGAAACACGAATCTAACACAAAGGATCATATCCCAACATAACTCCACTACAATGCGTGATCCCATCCAAACACTGGTCCTATAGAATACCTCAAGCCACAATGCTCAAAGTCAACAACCACACGCAATTCGACACACGAAGTGCATGACTATAACATGGAGAAGCAAATAACACAATATACCATAGCCCAAAAAGACCATAACCAAGGCGCAATCAACCATTCTACACCCCAATCACCATCTCGCTTGACTTCCGCTACAAGGCCCAAAAAGAACCACACCATGTGTGCACATAACCAACAAATCACAGCCCCTCGTAGCATAGAGTAACAGATAGAACGTATCAAAATGTGAACAAGCTCAACTCTAATCGAATGACATACCTTTCAACTATAACGGTGGTAAGTCAACAAATCTGACCCGATATAGAATACACATCCTCATTGGGCCTACCAATGGGCCCCCAAATCAACTCCAGTCATCCCCAAATAGATAAATGGCCCTCCAAAAGACCACAATGACCTAACCATAGCACGTACTACCATCTAGCTAATTTTGCCCACATCTTCACTGTCCGCAACCCCGAAAAAATCTACTTTTGAGAACTCTTAATCTCCAAATCCATAGAACACCTGAATCACCATAACCGATCCCAACTCCACCACTCGAATGACTAACACATCCCTCATGCATAATCATCGCCACGAGAAATACTTCTATAATTCTTCCATGCCACATAGAAAAATCTAAACATCAGCAGTCGATCAACCAGGCGAGTACCGCCATACCAAATAAGCATTCCTAAGTCAAAACACGGTGCGCCTTCTGAAATTCGCACCCTGATCATGCAATACCAAGTAGTAATAGCATTCATTTAGTCATCTGAAACCATCCATGTTGTCTAAGAATTCACGACCTTCTCTTCAAAACTGAACCGTGACCTTGCACATGCAAATCTCAATCTCACACAACACACCGCATCAATCATGGCATCATATGAAAATACAAGAACCACATTATCGACCCTAGGTCACAAGCAGATTACATACTCGATTAGTTGGAAACCTTCTACTTGATCCCTTCCAGGAGAAAAAAAATCATAATATGCAACATGCTCCTCACATCGGTAGGAAATATTTATCTCAAACCGTGGTAGAAACCATCAAGAACTCTTCGAAACCCATTTTCACATAACCAAGCCATTGAAACTGAATCTTTTTAACTCAGCCAAGCCACGCATATCACCAAACCCAAGAGTATTGCCACAAAACACTTGTAGAGACTCACCACATCATAAGTACCCAAAAAACCGGCCATACCCATTATCGTGTTGATCTAACCTACTACCAATCTGTCCTATTTCTTCGAGTTCCTTCCGAATTACCCTCAAGTTGACTCTTCTCCTTGCCAGGACACCACGATCCTTGCCCAAAGCTCACCACAAGAGATACTAGCATAAAGCCACACTGCCCTAAGGCCCACAAGCCGTTGTATTCCCTCTTAAGCACCCCAAAAGTACCACAACCAAGACACCCACTCTAAAAAGACCTTCTGTGAATCGAAAGATGTTTCCTTCACCTTCCTGATACTGAAATGTAGAATCCATAATGATATAGAAATACCACGAGTCTCCACACCATCCAATGTAAATCATAGATTCTAGCCATATACAAATCCAAAAAATTCTTAATTGCTATGTATAAATCTTGAATCTATTAGAACCTTCTCGAGAGTCATCCACTCTGCTCAAATCTCGATTGCACTACCCAAACGAGCCGAACGACATGTGCCCCATAAGCATGACAACATCCAAAGAAGTAACCCTACCTTAACGCAACCAAGCAAATTCCCACTCCATGCGCACTACATCCTTCACGAATAATAACTCAATCATTCCATGATTCCCATATACCCAAAAAGTGTAATACACCATGCATCCAAAAAATTTCTTGCTTAAGTCTTCCTCAAAACCAGCCTCGCAAGTCATAACCGACCCATAAGTATGTTTCAGACTGAAACTAATACAACATGTAACTATGCAATCAAATCGCCGATGGCAGACTCCCCCACTTGGCTCAAAGCCATAGATCAAAACACTCGATAACTCAAAATGCCCATACTCTATTACTGCAATAATACCGCAGTGAGATTCAACTAAATCATTCATAAGCTCATGTAACACAAACCATATAATACCTCAAATTATCTGCTAAGCTCGCATCCATCCTCGTAATGGCCAGGTC
This sequence comes from Nicotiana obtusifolia, assembly GCA_002018475.1. Classification (NCBI taxonomy): domain Eukaryota; kingdom Viridiplantae; phylum Streptophyta; class Magnoliopsida; order Solanales; family Solanaceae; genus Nicotiana; species Nicotiana obtusifolia. The sequence continues at coordinate 59,245 of MCJB01043210.1, forward strand.
AACTTTCTAAACCAACCAAAACTCAAATCGCAACACCTATAATCACTGGTAGAAAAGAACGCCTCCATACAACATCATAAGGATCACACATCCGTAGATTACCTCGCATGTGATAACTGCTTAGCCTCAAACTGACATCTCACTATACCTTTTCACAACCACAACTATTACGCAATCACTTAATCTTTGTGAGTCTGAACTCATCAACAAGACATGAAATTCTACTTCGTTTCACAAGTGAACAACATGAAAGAATCCATTGAAACACTCATAACTCAAGATTGTACAACACATTCATAAAAATCAAGCATCCAACAGTCTTTTTCACATCTCAAGCAAACTCTTCCTGTCACATTCAAACCATCTGAACACATACTGCAGTCACATCCTACTCATCAAATAGCCATCCAACCATTCACCGAGCCACCAGTCCCACTCATAGTGAGACCACTGGACATAGAAATCCAAAAGCACATGCTCACATAATTGAACTACCGAGCCTAAGATGCGATCAAAATCGGGCCTCAAGTCCTCCAGACTAGCCTATCACCAAAACACAGAAAACACATCTCACACCTCATCCATGGAATCACAAGTCATCGCTGCACAGCTGATACCGAGCGCTCACAAACGCATACGAGTGAGCAAAAAGAATTCAAAGAGTACGCTTCAAGATGAATCAATGTCGCACGATAAGAAAAAAAAGATGGGAAGTTTATCCTAAATCCCCTGTAGCATCTCGAAGATAGGCATGGACGTCAACATATCGATCCGCAAGACTCTACTAGACACTTGCTCGTGACTCGTAGAACCTATGAACCTAGAGCTCCGATACCAATTTGTCACGGTCCAAAGTCCAACTAGTCGTGATGGCACCTAACTCAACCTGCTGGGTAAGCCAATTAGCAAGAATCCAATTCGAATGAGATTTACTGAGAAAATAAATGATGAAATAACTGGACTTTTATATAACTTTCCAAAGACTGGTAGTATAAGTCATGAGCTTCTAAGATTTAGAGTTTACGAAGATGGTATGAAAGAAATACATCATCTGTTCGAAATATATATAAACGGATTTATAAATTTAAAGCTACCAAGAATAAATGGCAGCTATAACCGGGACGTAGATACATCTTCAATGCCAGCTCCCTCCATATACAACAACATCCACTCCAAAATCTGCACGCAAAGTGCAGAAGTATAGAATGAGTACAACCGACCCCATGTACTCAATAAGTAACAAAGCAAACCTTAGGTTGAAAGAAGTGACAAGCTTGAATAACGTTCAGAGTCCAATACCAATAACCAACGACAACTCATAACAATATAATTAAAGCAGTACAAGAAATAACTCACGGATATGCTTATTAGCTCGTTCAAGTTATGGGAAATAGGAATGATTTTCAAGGATAACAGCAAAACCCAAATCTTTCACCGAAATCAACAAATATGAGTAAATCAGAAACTGTGATTTTTCCCAAAAGCTTTCAACAACAGATAAGATATTTCAATCTCAGGTAGCATGAGGAAAGTACATCTCTATGCCTCAGTTGGTCCTAATAGAATAAGCATATAGCCTAAACATGGTTTCTAATGGATCACAGCTTAATTACTCTAGCACGTAAAGATTTCATGGATAAAAACAAGATTAGGTAACTAGACAGTACCACATAAGCATTCGAGTCATAATTCACACGGTACACGCGAACACGCTCGTCGCCTAGCATGTGCATCACCTCAACACCAAACACATGACACGTATATTCAGGGGTTCATATCCTTAGCACCAAATTTAGAAGTGTTACTTACCTCGAACAAGCTGAATCCAACGCCAAGCAAGCCAAACAATACTCTAGAAATCCCATGACGCGCGTACCGACCTTCGAGCGGCTCAAAACTAGCCAAAAGAAACTCAAGAACATCAAATGACGCCAAAGGAAAGAAACCTAATCGATAAAGGTGGAATCTTTAATCAAAAGCCCAAAATCAACCAAAACGTCAAACCTAGGCCCGTACCTCGGATTTGACGAAACTTATAAAATTTGGCGACCCATTTAATTACGAGTCCAACCATACTAGTTTCACTCAAATCAGACTCCAAATCGATGTTAAAAAACTCAAAAATTTACTTTATGAAATTTTATACAAAAACCCCCAAGTTTCACTTTGAAATCATCAATCAACTGCCAAAAATGAAGATGGATTCATGAAATATAACCAAAATCGATTATAGAACACTTACCCCTATCCATGTGAAGAAAATCGCCTCCAAAATCGTCCAAATCCGAGCTCCCCAACTCAAAATATGACCAAAAGAATAAGCCCTCGATATTATATGCTTTTGTCCAGTTGTTCTGTCTCGTTTCTTGTGTCAAACAATCCTGAAACATTCTTTTGATGCTTGCAATAGATTCCTCATGAAATTATAGTCAAGTTAGGCTTTTGAATCACTCCATTTGACCTTATAATGAAGGAGATATGTTGGTTTCAATATTTGAAAATAGTGTAGATTTTTAAATACGAATTAAGTGGCAATTTCGTAATTAATCTATCAAATCTGGCAACCTAATTTTTAGTAAAATGACCATAAATTCCTCATATGATGTCGAAACTTGACGATTCCAACTGTTATGGTTCCAAAATTACGATATGAATATAATAGTTTAGTCGAAACACGAATCAAAGGTCATTTTCTCAATATGGTAACCTTCATGCTCAAATCAACGTCGAAATCGAAAACAATCACCATACAACCCAAACTTATCCATAACTCATTGAAATTTACCCAAACTTTGTGAACATGTCCAAAATCATCATACAAACTTATTGGAATAATTAAATCCGATTCCGAGTCCGTTTACCCAAAAGTCAAACTTTGGTCAACTCTTCCAACTTAAAGTTTCTAAAACGAGAATCATTCTTCCAAATCAATCCTGAACCACTCAAAAATCGAAACCAACCATACACGCAAGTCATAATACATAATATGAAGCTACTCAAATTCCTAAACAACCGAATGGAATGCTAAAGCTCAAAACGACCGGTCGGGTTGTTACATCTCCCTTCACCCAAACTATCTAAAACTAAAGTAGATAAATTCTAGGACTCTAGACTATTTACATTTAAACGAACAGTGTAGTGCAAGATTTACAATGTTGACTCCAAATTTGACTCTACCTGTTATTTCATGCTAGATTTTATCTATCTTTATTTTTTAGTAAATCTTTACAAAAATTTCTCTTGAATTTTATTACGTAACATTTTCCTTAAATAGATGTGATGACCCGAGAGATCATTTTGAGTTTTAGCATTTATTTATGTGTATCAAAACTTTGATTGGCTCTGTTTAGCATTTCTCAATTTGCGTGCACAACCTGCATGTTGTTTCGGAAAGTCTTTATGTAAAAAATTAAAGAAAGTGTAAATTTTTGCCTTAAAATGATTGGAGTTTACTAGGATAAATATTTTTTGCAAACGGACACGGATTAGTAATTTGACGGTCCCAGTGGGTCAGTACAGTGATTTGGGACTTTGGTGTATGCCGGGAATTGAATTCGGAAGTCCCTAACTTGATTTAACATGATTTGATGAAAATTAGTAACTTGAAGGTTTAAAGAATTCCGAAGTTTGACCGTAAGTTGACTTTATAGCTACCAAGTTCGGATTTCTATTGCGGGACTTGGTAGAGGTTCATTTTACTGTTATTGACTTGTCTGCAACGTTTGATTCAAAACGTAGTTGATTTGACATAATTCTAATGCTCGGTCGTAAATTTGAAAGATCTTAAGTTTCTTTGAAAATTTCATGCATTTTGATGTCCGATTCGTAGTTCTAGGTGTCATTTTGGTGTTTTGATCGTGCGAGCAAGTTCGTATGATGTTATTACATTTGTGTGCATGTTTTGTTTGGAGCCTGGGGGGCTCGGGTGAGTTTCAGATAGGCTATGAGTCAATTTTGGACTTAGAGGTTGCAACTTCAGCTAGTTTTCTGCTGGTGCATTGTTCTTCGCGATTGCGAGAGGAGCTTCGCGATCGCGAAGAGTAACTTGGGCTAAGGGTGGATTTCTTCATCTTTGAACGCAATGGCTAGGTCGCGAATGCGAAGCACTAGAGGGGTTACCCTTTGCGAACGCGACCAGCCTCTTGCGAATGCGTAGTGTTAGGGGGGCCTAGGAAGGAACTTGGTTGTTAGTCTACGCGAACGCGAGCCCTGACAAGCGAACGCGAAGTCCAGGGGGTGAAGCCTTCACGAACGGGTGAGGTACATCGCTAACGCATAGGCCATTATGGCTGCTGTGCATCGCGAATGCATCAGGTCCTTCGCGAACGCCAAGAAGACCTGATGCCTAGTGACTTAAATATACCAAAGTCGGGATTTAACCCATTTTTCACCATTTCCAAGTTTGAACTTAGCGTAGATGCAACAATTAGCACATAGGATGATTAAATGTCATTTTGGGCCACGGGCCCATTTTGACAAAATTTGGTCAAGGTTCCTACCAAGGAACACGGTACCTGGGACAGAGCCCTGCTAGGTCTAAATGACATGATGCAAATAAAAGTGACCTAAGGGTGACCTAAGTTTGGGGTTCACTAACAAGGCAGTTCGGGGAAAGCGTATGGTCGATGGTGGCTGCTTAAGCTTTTCACCCACTCCATATGTCCGTCGGCTTCCCCTCCTAAATTAAGGGTGACTCAATAAAGAGTTCGTGCACGCGACGCGTGCTCCGGGACTTGTTGCAGAAAGAATTGACCGGGCAATGCATATGATGACAGTTATGAAGCGATAAACACATAAAGCAAAAACTGTAACCACATAAACAACTAGCAAATAACAAAACATGAAATCATAATAAACGTAACAAAAGCATAAAAGCAACAAAACATGAAAGCATAATAAAAGTAAGTAAAGCTAACGGAAACATAAAACTCAACCAAACATTTTAAAAGCCAACCAATCAAGTACTAGCTCGAACCCTCAAAAATTTAATTCGATTGAGTCCCCAGCAGAATCGCCAAAGCTGTCACTCCTCCTATTTACGGGGCGACGAGACCTTACTAAACCCTTTAGGTGGATAAAAGGCCTAGTAAAACTCATAAAAGGGGGTTCCAATTTTGGAAGTGACAAGGATAGGATTAATCAGGGAAAATTTAGAGTCGCCACCTGACAAATTGATTTTGGTGTGTCAGGCCACCATTTTAGAACTTAGATTCAAAACTAAGTTCACACCAGAGATTTAGGTAAGGGGGTTCATTTGACTCGGGAAGAAGGTGTTAGGCATTCCCCAAGTCCCGTGAAAGTCACGGTTGCGTACTTGATTTAGTTGGCTTATAATACATTTGAATTGAGATAAAACAAACACATAGGAGGTTTGAGGTCATTCTCACCTAATAAAGAAAGAAAACATAACCAAGATACTACGAGTCTCACTTTTGGTCTTCATTTACAAGCACCTCGGGGAATTCCCTGGAATTTCAAATACATATGTCTTTCGGGGCATTCCCCGGATAAATTTAACTAAGGAATGACCTCTCACCTCAAAAATTAATAAAAAAATGTCTTAGTATTGCCTACCCAGGCGTGATCGGCCTAAACATGCTACTAACGAAGCGATGTAATAAATTAAGAAAACAGAATTCATGGCCTTACTCTTTTACTTTTAGTTCATGCATTTAACCAAACCCGGCCTCATGCGAACCGCATTCTGCACCTAAAGGGTCGCAGATCAGCACAAGATATAAGGCAGTACCCAGGGTCGAAGTGCAATCACATCTGCGATCGCATATTGCATATGCGAATCGCGAATCGCATGCTGAAATCGCAAACTAGAACAGAATCCTGGGCAAAATTTTGTCACGACCAAAAATCCCAACCCGGTCGTGATGGCGCCTCTCATGAAGACAAGGCCAGCCAATTCAACTAAACTACATTTAAACAGCAAAACAATATGAAAATGATATAAATATGGTTTAATAATCGAAATTTGCAAAAAAATATAGTGAACCATCCCGACTACAGCCCGAACCGGGGTGTCACAAAGTCATGAGCCACTAATGCAATCCTAATAATAGTATAACTATTACAGTATCTTTGGTACAACTGTTTGAAGAAAGTGGAAACAACAAAATAAAAGAGATACGGGGCTGCGGACGTGAACAGCTACCTCGTAGTCTCCGAATCACCGCCCTGATAGTAGTAACCAATGCCTCGGAGCGGAACCGATAGCGCCTGAATCTGCACACATGGTGCAGGGAGTAATGTGAGTACTTCCAACTCAGTGAGTAATACACATAAATAATGACTAAAAGTAAGAAAACACACAATGCACAAGGCAATCCATAATGAAGTAATGAAGCATCGATGAAATAGTAAACCAGTGTAAATTCAAGTAGAAACTCCTTTCAACAGGTAAAACATGCGCATCTTTCAAGTAAATAACGTGAAGTAAAATAAAGCACTTTAAAACTGTCTCTCGGGCTCAGAGTCATCTAAAAACACGCCCCTCGGGCAATATTATTTAAAATAGTAAAATCTTTCAAACTCCGGTTACCAGTTGTCATTGTTACCAACTGTAACCTACAGTTGTCATTGTTACCAACTGTATTGTCTCTGGTTACTGGTTGTCATTGTTACCAACCGTAACCTACAGTTGTCATTGTTACCAACTGTATTATCTACCCATCCCTGGTTATCAGTTGTCATTGTTACCAACTTTAACCTACAGTTGTCACTGTTACCAACTGCAATTATCATAATGGATACCCTGCGCTCACTGTGGGTGGTTCAGACTCCGGGAGGGGCTTCTTATGGCCCAAGCGCTATCTCATATCTCGTGGCGGCGTGCCACCCGATCCATTTCAAAATCATTTAAAAACATCATTTAGTTTTCAAAACTGAGTTAAAATAATGATTCAAATTATTAACAAATGCCCCAGAAGGGTTTACACAACCGGCGTGAAGCCTAAATATGATTTCAGTAAACAGTGATAAATCACCCCTGAAGGGTTCACATAACCGGCACGAAGCCCAAATATGGCTGGAAGCCCAAATCTTTATATTATCAAATCAGTTCCAATCAAATAGGTAGTAAAAATCATCAATCAGGACGGACCAAGTCACAATCCCCAATAGTAAACGACCCCACGCTCATCATCGAGCGTGTGCCTTACTTCAATATAGCACCACGATGTGCAATCCGGGGTTTCAAACCCTCAGAGCGTCATTTACAATCATTACTCACCTCAAACCGGCTAAATCCTCAGCCCGCGACGCCTTTGCCCTTTGAATTGGCCTCCACGTGCGTCCAATCTATTCAAATTCAGAATAATTACGTCACATTATGCTATGGGGACAAAGCCCAAGCGAAAATAATCAAAATTACTAGAAAATCCCGAAATTAGCAAAATCCGAGACCCGAGCCCACTTCTCAAAATTCAGAAATTATCACTCCAACAGGTTCCTTATCTCCTCACGAGTTCAACCATATAAAATTTGTCGAATTCCGACACCGGATCGACCTCTAACCCTCACACCTAAGCCTTAGGGTTTTCCACAATTTTTCCAACTTAAATCACCAATTAATTGCTAAAATTAGTGATAAACTGAGGTAATTCCTCCAAAATTGAGTTAGGAATACTTACCCCGATGTTTCTCTTGGAAACCCTCCAAGAATTGCTTCAAAACTTGTTTCAATCTGAGCTCTATGGCCCTAAGTGTGTTTAAGATGACCAAGACTCTTCCTTTAAGAATTTGTCCATGAAAATCTCCTTTGGATATAGTTTTGAGGTTGATTTATGGTGATTCTATGGTGTTTGAAGGTGTTCCTCCTCGTGGGTAACGAAAATGGGTCTTGTAGAACAAGATGGGCATTGGGTTCTACTTAAAGGTACCAAAAATCGGGTTAAAACACCCCTGTCAGGTCAAAAATGCGATCCCCTATGCCAAAAATGCGGTCCGCATTTCACCTTTGCGGTTCGCATTTTTGGTCGCAATTATCACCCCAAGTTCTGTCTCAGTTTGCGACATTCTGTGTTAAAATGCGGCCAAAATGCGACCAAAATGCGGTCAGATCTGCGATCGCAAATCTGACATTTCAGCAGACTTTTCCCTTGACACGAAAATAGGCATAACTTTCACATACGATGTCCGAATTGGACGATTCTTTTTGCTATGGCTCCGAAATTTCGATACGGATCTAATGCTTCAATCAAAAATGAATTTGGAGTTCATTTTCATAATATGATACTACTTATTCTTGAAGATACGACATCGACACATTCTTGAAATGCCAAAGTTAAGCTCCATCAACCATCCAAAATCCATTCGGGGCCCTCGGGACGTCAACCAAACATGAAAACATGTCCCATAACATTATTCAAACTTGTTCCAACCTTCGGAACGTTCAAATCAACATCATAACATCAAATTCGCACCGGATTCAAGCCTAAGAATCTCAAAATCTTCTAAATCGCTCTTTTGATCTAAACCCGACCAAACCACGTCCGAATGACCTGAAATTTTGCACACAAGTCATAAATCACACATCGAAGCTACAGCAACTTTTGAAATTCCATTCCGACCCTCGGATCAAAATCTCGCCTATCAACCGGAAATCGCCAAAATTCTAACTTTACCAATTCAAGCCTAATTCTACACGGAACCTCCAGAACTAATTCCGATCACACTCCTAAGTCATAAATCATCTCCCGAAACTAACCGAATCATCGGAATTCACATCCGAGCCTTCTAACTCATAAGTCAACATACAGTTGACTTTTACAACTTAAGCCTCCTTGAAAGAGACTAAGTGTCTCATTTCTTACCGATTTCACTCCGAATGCAACTTACTCAATTAAATTACCTAAAACACTGATAAAAAGGCATAATGATACAGATATTGGGGAAGACGGAGCAGTAACCCATGAGACGATTTACCGGGTCGTCACAAATTTTGATGTCAAAAAATGCGACACTCAGGCTAAAAATGCGGGCCGCATATCGATTATGCGCTCGCAGATTTAGCATTGAATACAGACTGGCCCTACGCTTCTGGCAATTAGGTCCGAAATGTGAACCGCATATCAGTTATGCGGTCGCAGATTCGGCACCCAATTACAGATGATTTGATTACTTGCTTCGATTTTGCCATTGTCGACTGATTATATCAAACATCAAACATTATATGATATTCACTGAGATATAATTTGGACATATCAATTCATGAAAATCAACAAATTGGATACAAGCAACCACAGATCTATTGTACTTTCATCTTACGCAACCAAAATGAGCAAAAATTAAGAGATTAAACCTGAATGAGAACCCGCAACGATTTTGAATGGTGATACCAGCGACAAGAACAATAATCCGCGGCCGGATATCGAATCAGCAACTAGAATCAGAGCCTCAGTCCCTCCTCGATCGAAATTGATTTTTGAAAGACAGGGGAAATGTGAGTTCCTCTGTTTTCTGGTTTTCTTCTGAAATTTTGGAGAAGAAGAAGACTCAAAAATGGGTCGTTCCCCCCAGTTATCTCTGAAAACTCTCTAATTTTTACTGGGTTCCCCTTTCTCTCTTGCTCTCCAAGGAATTCTCCCCCCCCCCCCC
>MCJB01043210.1:68870-91567 GCA_002018475.1 Nicotiana obtusifolia
CCCCCCAGAAGAATCCCTCTCCCTGATTTCTGTTATAATGAGTGCATCAGTGGGGAGGTCGTGTGTGGATTGCGTGTGTGCTGAGGGAAATATTCCCCTGTCTGAGTCAGTTATTCTACGTGGCAAGAATGAGAGTTGGATCATTTTTGTGAGCTGCTGAATTTGGGCTTCATTGGGATTGGGCTCAAATAAGGTTGGGCCAAGAAATAGAATCTGAAAATCAATTTTAAAACCCAAAACATAAGACATAGATTGAAATAAAGCTTGGGGCTATTTTGATATTTTTGAATTTTGTACCTAAAAATAAAGTTAAATTTAATAATAGGATGAATTCCTAACAAAATAGGCTCTAATAATTATTCTAACAGCATTATGATTATTAGAGGTGATTTTAATGCGCGGGTCAAAAATTACATGTCTACAGGGCCCAACCCCATTTAATGCATTCCCAGCTAGACCTGAGGCCGAGTCATCTGACGCCATTATCGCAGGTGTTGTTCCAGTTTTTCATAGAGATGCTTCAGTTCTATTTGATCTGGGCTTTACTTATTGCTACGTGTTATCCTATTTTGCTTCATATCTGGTTGTACCTCGTGATTCTTTGGGTGCTCCCGTGTATGTGTCAATGTGACTGGGAGTAACTATAGTTGTAGATCGTGTTTATCGCTCGTGTGTGATTACTACTGGGAGTCTTGAGACTAGTGTAGATCTCCTACTTCTTGATATGGTAGACTTTGATATTATTTTGAGCATGGATTGATTGTCACCTTATCATGCTACATTGGATTGTCACGCCAAGACGGTGACCTTAGCCATGCTGGGGTCTCCTCGATTAGAGTGGAGGGGGACTCCTGGCCATTCTACCAGCATGGTTATTTCTTATGTGAAGGCTTGGCGTATGGCCGAGAAGGGATGTCTAGTTTATTTGGCCTATATTTGTGATTCTAGTACGGAGGTTCCTTGCATGGACTCGGTTCCAGTTGTGCGTGAGTTTCTAGATGTGTTTCTTGCAGAACTGCTAGGGATGACACCCCATAGAGATATTGACTTCTTTATTGATTTGGCTCCAGGCACTCAGCCCGTTTCTATTCTACCATACCGTATGCCCCCGCCTGAGTTGAAGGAACTGAAGGAGCAGTTGCAATATTTACTTGATAAGGGATTCATTAGACCTAGTGTCTCGCCTTGGGGTGGGGCCCGTGTTGTTCGTGAAGAAGAAGAAGAAAGATGGTTCGATGAGGATGTGTATAGACTATCGGTAGTTGAACAAAGTCAGCATCAAGAATAAGTATCCGTTGTCGAGGATTGATGACTTATTTGATCAGCTTCAGTGTGCCAAAGTGTTTGTGAAGATTGATTTGAGGTCTAGCTACCATCAATTGAAGATTAGGGCATCAAATGTCCCTAAGACAGCTTTTCGGACTCGGTATGGGAATTATGAGTTCCTAGTTATGTCATTTTGGTTGACAAATACGCAAGCAAGATTTATAGATTTGATGAACTGGGTATTTAAACCCTATTTGGATTCTTTTGTGATCGTATTGATTGATGATATCATGATCTACTCCCGCAGTCAAGAGGAGCATGAGCAGCATCTTCGAGTTGTACTTCAGACTCTGAAAGATGGTCAGTTATATGCTAAGTTTTCAAAGTGTTAGTCTTGGTTGCACTCGATCGCCTTTTTTGGGACATGTTATATCAGCCGAGGGTATAAAAGTGGATCCTATGAAGATTGAGGTGGTTCAGAACTATCCTAGACCTACTTCAGCTATAGAAATTCGGAGTTTGCTGGGTTTGGCGGGTTATTACCGCTGATTCGTGGAGGGGTTTTCATCCATAGCAACCCCATTTACTAGATTGACCTAGAAGAGTGCTCCATTTAGGTGGTCCGATGAGTGTGAGTTGAGCTTTCAGAAACACAAGACCACCTTGACTATACGGTGTATTGTGATGCATCGTATACTAGGCTCGGTGCAGTATTGATGCAGGATGGCTGGGTGATTGCATACGCGTTGCGACAGTTGAAAGTTCATGAGAAGCATTACCATGTCAGGACTTAGAGTTGGCGACCATTGTTCATGCGTTGAAGATTTGGAGGCAATACCTTTACGGCGTGTCGTGTGAGGTATTCACTAATCATCGGAGTCTACAGTATTTTTTCAAGCAAAAGGATCTCAACTTGAGGCAGCGGAGGTGGTTGGAGCCGTGGAAAGACTATGCTATCACCATTTTGTATCATCCGGGGAAGGCCAATGTGGTGGCGATGCCTTTAGTAGAAAGGCTGTAAGTATGGGTGACCTTGCATATATTCCAGTTGATGAGACGCCACTAGCATTAGATGTTTAGAATTTGTCCAATCAATTCGTGAGGTTAGATATTTTGGAGCCCAGTCGGATTCTAGCTTGCACGTTCTCTCGATCTTCTTTGTATGAGCACATCAGAGTATGACGACCCCCATTTGCTGTCCTTAAGGACACGGTGCGGTATGGTGGCGCCAAGCAGGTTACTATTAGAGATGATGTAGTGTTGCGGATGCAGGGTCGGATTTTTGTGTCCGATGTGGATGGGCTTCGTGAGTTGATTCTTGAGGAGGCCCACAGTTCGCAGTATTCCATTCATCCGGGTGCCACCAAGATGTATCAAGATTTGAGGCAGCATTATTGGTGGAGAAGAATGAAGAAGAATATAGTTGCATATGTGGCTCGGTGTTTGAATTGTCAGCAGGTAAATTACGAGTATCATAGGCCTAGCGGTTTGCTCCAGAAGCTTGAGATTCCCGAGTGAAAGTGGGAGCATATTACCATGGATTTCATTGTTGGCTCCCATAGGCTTTGAAGAAATTTGACGCAGTATGTGTCATTGTGGACAGGTTGATGAAGTCGGCACATTTCTTTCCAGTAGCAGTTACTTATTCTTCAAAGCGGTTGGTTGAGATCTATATCCGCGAGATCGTTCGTTTTCACAGTGTTCCGATATACATCATTTTTTATCGGCGTACGCAGTTCACATCGCACTTCTAGTGGGTCGTACAACATGAGTTAGGCACACAAGTTGAGTTGAGTACAGCATTTCACCCCCAGACGGATGGGCAGTCCAACCGCACCATTCAGATATTGAAGGATATGTTTCGCGTATGCGTTATGGATTTCGGGGGTTCTTGGGATCAGTTCTTGCCACTTGCTGAGTTTGCCTACAACAACAACTACCAATTGAGTATTCAGATGGCTCCCTATGAGGAATTATATGGGAGGCATTAACATTCGCCAGTTGGTTGGTTTGAGCTGGGAGAGGCTCGGTTGTTGGGTGTCGATTTAGTTCAGGATGCCTTGGAAAAGGTCAAGATGATTCAGGATTGACTTCGCACAGCGCAATCTAGGCAGAAGAATTATGACGATCGTAGAGTTCGTGATGTTGCATTCATGGTTGGAGAGAGGGTTTTGCTTCGGGTTTCACCCATGAAGGGTGTGCTGAGTTCGGAAAGAAGGGCAAGTTGAGCCCTATGTATATCGGACGCTTTGAGATTCTTGAAAAGGTTGGTGAAGTGGCTTACAAGCTTGCACTGCAACCTAGATTATCAGCAATTCAAAACTATATGTCTCAATGCTCCGGAAGTATCACGGTGATCCGTCCCATGTATTAGATCAGTCCAATTGGACAAGGATTTGACTTACGAGGAGGAGCCGGTGGCCATTCTAGCACAGCAAGTCCGGATGTTGAGAACCAAGAGTTACCCTTCTGTTAGATTACAGTGGAGAGGTCATTCAATCAAGGAAGCCATGTGGGAGCCCGAGTCCGACATGCGGAGTCGATACCCACACCTTTTCAGCAGTCCAAGTACCTTTCTACTTCCGTTTAAGTACGAAATGTTTGTTTTAGAGGTGAAGAATGTAATGACCCGATAGGTCATTTTGAGTTTTATCCTTTATTTCCGTGTTCCGAGACCTTGATTGGCTCCGTTTATCATTCCTTGATTTGCATGCGCAGTGCTGTCTTGTTCCAGAAAGTCTTTATGTGAAAAATTGAAGAAAAGTGTGAGTTTTAGCCTTAAAAATGATTTGAGTTGACTATGGTCAACATTTTATGCGAACGGACCCGGATCCGTATTTTGACTATCCCGATGGGTCCGTATCGTAATTTGCAACTTGGGCGTATGCCCGAAATTGAATTCGAAAGTCCCTAACTTGATTTAACGTGATTTGTCGAAAACTAGTAAATTAAAGGTTTAAAGAATTTCAAAGTTTGACCGTAGATTAACTTTATAGCTACTGGGTTCAGATTTCGGTTCTGGAACTTGGTATATGTTCGTTTTACTATTATTGACTTGTCTGAAAAATTTGGTTCAAAGCGGAGTTGATTTGACATGATTCAGACGCTCGGTTATAAATTTAAAAGTTCTTAGGTTTCTTTGAAAATTTCATGCACTTTTATATCCGATTCGTAGTTCTATTTGTTATTTTGATATTTTGATCACGCGAGCGAGTTCGTATGATGTTATTACACTTATGTGTATGTCCGGTTTGGAGCCCAAGGGGCTCGAGTGAGTGTCGGATAAGCTACGGGTCAATTTTGGACTTAGAGGTTACAGCTTCAACTGATTTTCTGCTATGGTGGTGTGTTGTTCTTTACTCTCGCGATCGCGAAGGATAATTTGGATTGGGATTTGTTCATCGTGAACGCGTAAGGTTAGGGGGCCCCGGGAAGGAAAGCAAAGCAAATTATATAAACCACATAATTTATAACTTAAGCAAGAAACAAGAAGCAAAAAGAAGAAAATATAAAAGGAAGCGCAAAGAGCCTGCATGAGAATTTACCTGGTGGCACAGCAAATTATATTCCAAACAAACAATAAAAGAAATTTAATAATGTTATGATCTTGCAAAAAGGTTCATACATATACATGGCAGGCTCAAAATCCAGTGGATATATCTTATGCTTGAAAAAAGAAATCAAGGTAACTTGTTATCAACCAAATATACTTCGGCAAAGTTGGTTTTCCTTTTAAGTTTTACTTATGATAAAGCTAAAGCTTTGTCCAGGGCTAAAGAAACATTTTTAATTCAGAAAATCTTGTCAAACGATGATCATCAGCACTGACAAAGAGAAAACAAACTCAAGATGCAGCGGATACAATTCTTCCATAAAAATCAAGAACGTGTATCAATACATGAAAAAATTACTAAAAAATAAAGCAAAATTTTGGGTTAGATGAGTGTTTTACACTGACAAAAAGGATTGGAAGTGGTAGAGGAGAAATTGCCGATATGGGATATGCGATGAGAAAGAGCTGAAAAAGCGGTTAATTATGATTTTTTTTTCTTGGTTAGTGTCAACTAAAAACTCTAGTTCTCGTTAAGGATATATTAAGTTACCAAACTCCTAAATTTGGGGAAGAACTTGAATATTATTAAATTACCAAACTCCTAAATTTGGAGAACTTTGAATATTATTAAGTTACCAAACTCCTAAATTTGAGGAAGGACTTTGAATATTACAATTTAATCCAACATAGTTGAGGATTAATTTAGTTTTTAAAGAATATTTTTTTACAGCAATATTATTATTCGTGCTTTATAATAATTCATAATGGAACAGTAAAACCTTACAATCAACCGTAGTCAAGAGTTCTTTTAATTTCTTGCATTGCACTATTTTTAATGTATTATCTTTTGTAATTAGCATAAACACTTTTTTAGGAATTACTATTAGATATTTTATAATTAAAAAATAGTTTTGGTACTTTAACTTGGTTTTCAGGCTTGGTTCTTTGGACAGGATTATTGCCGTAATGAATTGGAGAAGATCCCTATTAATTTTTATGAAAAGAATTTCATCCGGAGAATTTAATATGCAGGACAAATATTTATACATGACGTGAAGGAGTGCGGATGTTCTATTGTCTAAACATATAGTTAATGTTGAGTATCCACAAATATTCTATTTGAGTAAATTCTATTTCACTGATTTATTCCCTCATGTAGTTAATTATGTTACTAAGTTTGTGAGTATGCAACAAAGGATAAAATTATATTACTTGAAAGGTCAGAAGATAAAATACTTCTTCAATAAAATACTTTAATGTTGGATATAACTGTAATATTTAAACTAACACACAATATTTAGATTGTTCAATCCATCTGAAAAATTGCAGGTGAATACGTGTTTTATTAGACGAGGAGACGAAAGACCCATAAGTTTTCTTTTGATAAGAACGAGCTATCATAGTTAATAGGACTTATACTATATGAGGAGATGAATATGATTATTTACCTGGAATGTGATCGTGGATTATGTCTTATTAATATAGTATAGCAATTGGTTAAAGTAACAAAATTTGTCAACAACTTAGTAAAACGTACTAAGTTATTTTACTATTACGATCCTGACAATTGAGGTTTTTAGAACAACATGGTAGTTGTACTAAATACGTTAGATTCGTTCACTACTAAGTTGGAAAGGACTCTCCAAATGTGATGACCCTCCAAATGTGATGATCCGATAGATTATTTAGAGTTTTAACCTTTAAATTTTGTATTTCGAAATCTTAAATAGTTCCTTTTAGCCTTTCTCTATTTGCATGCGTAGTCTGTGTCTTTTTCCGAGGCTCTAATGTGAAAATTTGATTAAAAATGTGAATCCGTGCCTTAAAAATTCATTTGAGTTGATTTCAGTCAACGTTTTGAGCAAACAAACACGGATCCGTATTTTGACGGTCTCGGTGGATCCACATCGTGATTTGGGAGTGGGGCGATGCCTAAACTCGAATTCGGAGGTCCCTAGCTCGAGTTATCGCAATTTGTTAAAAATTTGAAGTTTAAAGGTTTAAAGAATTTATAAATTTGACTGATATTTGACATTGTTGATACCGGGTCTGGATTTTAATTCCGGAACTTGGTATAAGGTCCATTACTATATTTATGACTTGGCTGTAAAATTTGGTGCAAAAAGAAAGTGATTTGACGTGATTCATATGTCCGATTGTTAAAATGAAAGTTCTTAAGTTTTTTAAAAATTTCATTCGTTTTGGTATCCGATTCATAGTTCTAGGTGTTATTTTGGTGTCTTGATCGTGAGAGCGAGTCGTATTATGTTTATGGACTTGTGTGCATATTTGGTTTGGAGCCTCGAGGGCTCGGGTGAGTTTCGGATAGTCTAAGGAAGTTATTGAACTTAGAAATTTTTGTTTCTTTAGCTTCTGTTGTCATCTGGTGCTTCCTCCTTCGCGATCCCGAAGTTACTCCGTGATTGCGAAGGGTAAACTGGGCTGGGATGGATTTCCTTAATCGCGAACGCGATAGCTGGGTCGCGAACGCGGAGCAATGAGGGGCTTACCCTTCGCGAACGAGACCAACTTTTCGCGAACGTGTAGGCTTTTGACCCGCGAAGGGGGATCAGTGCTTTCTTCTATGCGAACACGAGCACTGGCTCACTAACGCAGAGGCGTGGGGAGGAGTAGCCTTCGCGAACGCGTAGGCCAATTGAGCTGCTGTGCTTCGCAATCGCGTCAGGCCCTTCGCGAACGCGAAGAAGGCCTGAAGCCTAATGATTTAAATGTTTCAAAAATGGGATTTCACCCATTTTCATAAGCTTTCAATTAGAGCTCGGCCTAGAGGCGATTTTGAAGGGAAAACTCATCACTAATTCATAGGTTTGTACACTTTAACTCATGTTCTTCTATTTCTACCATCACCCATTAATTTCTAGCCATAATCTTTGTCCTTCCATGGTAGAAAACTAAGGATTTAGGCAGAATTGGAAATTTTTGCAAATTCGAGATTTAGACCTCAATTTGGGATCAGATTTTGAAACTAATTACATAACCGAGCTGGGGGGTGAATGAGTAAATGGATTTTGGCCCGAACCCCGGGTTTTGACCAAGCGAGCCCGGCATTGACTTTTTGTGGCTTTCTAGGAAAAGTGTAAAAGTCATATATTTATGTATTGTAATTGATTCCCTTAGTATCGTTTGACGTTATCGAGTTGATTGTGGTTAGATACGAGTGATTTTGAGGCGGATTCTAGAGGAAAGGCTCCGATAGATCTCAGAGTTGACTGTGGAGTGAGGTAAGTGTTGGTTTAACCTTGATTTGAGGGAATTAGGAACCCTTGAATTATGTGCTATGTGAAATTCATGTGCTGCGGTGTATATGCAAGGTGACTGAGTGCTTATATGCCGACGAAATACTTGTTTCACTTATTTTCCGCATTTCATTAATTATGACCTTCCATGCCTTAACTGTTACGTGCTTTAAATGCTTCCCATGTCTTTATTTGCTACTTGTCACTTATTATTCTCGCGTTAAAAATGTTAGATTTTTCCATGCTTTCATGACTTACTACTATTTGCCTTAAAATGACTTAATTGTATCCTTAGTTGGCATTTACTGAATTGTCTTGCTGTTTAGTATTCATTATAGTGGATTCTTAACTTGAGACGAGATTTCCTTTCTATTTCTGCTTCATATCTGTTGCTCGTGTAGGACTCCTGTGATTTAAGTTGATAAATTAAATGTACTTATTGATTTATTCATACTCTATGGTGGGATCGGGTTGCGCGCCGCAACAGGTGGAATAAGGGTGATTTGATATGGCGAAATAAGGGTGAATTTATATTGATACGGTGGGATCAGGTTGCGCGCCACAATAGGTGAAATAAGGATGGATTGATGCGGAAGGGTGAATTATGATACTGATTCTGATTATATGATGGGATCAGGTTGTGCGCCGCAACATATATATTTATTTATTATTGTTGATATTATTACGGTAGAATAAGGGAGGATTGTGTTGTACGATGGGATCGGGATGCGTGCCGCAACAGTCTATGTGCTTCTATTTCCTTATTTTGTTGTGTTGGCTTCGGTATTTTCATACGAGACTCTAGGATTGATATTTCTGGCATTTATTGGTTTTCTTTTGGAGGTTGAGTTAATGTATTGACTGCTTTAATTTGTTCTTGCATTTTCTTTTCTGCCATTATTTTATACTGCATATAGGTTATTGTAAGTGACTGCCTTAGCCTCGTCACTACTTTGTCAAGGTTAGGCTCGGCACTTACAAAGCACATGGGGTCGGTTGTACTCATACTACACTCTGCACTTCTTATGCAGATTTTGGAGTCGGTCCCAGCGGCGGTTAATAGATTGCTTGGGTCGGCGATTGAGTGCAGACTTAAGGTACAGCTACCCGGCGTCCGGAACCCCTAAAGTCCCCTTCTGTTATTTGGTTGTGTACTTTTTTCAGACAGCTTTATATTTGGATTCGAACCTTTACGTGTACTATTCTAGAAGCTCGTGCACTTGTGACACCAGGTCCAGGGTGGTATTAGATATTTCAGTTGATATGGTTTCCGCACTTCACCTTAGATTTATTACTGTTATTTTTTCTTCTTTAATGTCATTTAATTTGAACTGTTAAAAACGAATAAATTACTCTAACATTGGCTTTCCTAGCAAGTGAAATGTTAGGCCCCATCACGGTCCCGAGGGTGGGATTTTTGGGTCGTAACAAGTTTGTATCAAAGCACTGGTTTGCCTAGGTCTCACGAGTCACGACCAGGCTTAGTAAAGTCTGGAGGATCGGTACGGAGAGTCTGTACTTATCTTCCAGAGGTATGGAGTTTAGGAACAATTTCACTTCTATTCTTATCTGTCGTGCAATTTTATTCTATCATTGATGATTGAACTCTTCTATTCTTATTCTCTGGCAGATGGCGAGAACACGTACTGCATCTTCTGTTGGACAACAGACGGAGCCCCCAGTGGCAGCTCCTACTAGGGGCAGAGGTCGAGTCCGAGGTTGCGCTAGAGGCCGAGGCAGAGGCAGGGCTCAGCCTAGAGCTCGAGCAGCAGCACCAGCAGTGGAGCCTCAAGTAGATTTTGATGAGGAGGTTCCAGCTCAGACTGTACCTGTTGCACCAGCTCAGGTGCCGAAGGGGTTCTTCATAGCCACTCCAGTGCTTCAGGACGCTCTAGTCCGTTTGGTGGCCCTTATGGAGAGTTTGGCCCAGACCGGTGCCTTTCCGGTAGCACCAGCCATTTCTCGGGCTAGGGGAGGAGCACAGACTCCTGCTACTCATACTTCGGAGCAGATGGCTCCCCAGTATCAGACTCCAGCAGCCCTGCCATTTGGGGTAGTTCAGCCGATTATTGCGGCACAGATCGGTGATAGGGCCGACATGTCTTCTGAGGCTTTATTGAGATTGGATAAGTTTACTAAGATTTCCAGTTCACTTCAGTGGTGCACCTTATGAGGACCTACGGGATTATCTTGACTGCTGCCATGAGGTGCTCCGCACCATGGGTATAGTTGAGACCAATGGGGTAGATTTTGTTTTGTTTCAGATGACGGGTTCCGCCAAGAGGTGGTGGAGAGATTATATGTTAACAGACCAACTGGGTCACCTGCACTTACCTAGGAGAAATTCTCAAAGCTATTTCTAGAGAAGTTTCTCCCTATCACATTGAGAGAGGATTATCGCAGGCAGTTTGAGCGTCTCCAGCAGAGCAGTATGACTGTTACTTAGTACGAGATCCGTTTTGTGTATCTAGCTTATCATGCCCTTATTTTTCTTCCTATTGAGAGGGAGAGGATGAGGAGATTTATTGATAGACTCACTTATACTATCAAGCTACCGACGGCCAAGGAGACCGTGGGTGAGATTTCCTTTCAGATAGCTGCAAATGTCACTAGGCGTATCGAGACGGTTCTTGCTCAAGAGAGGGGGCAGGGGTCAGATAAGAGGCCTCGTCATACCGGTGGTCTCAGTGGTGCCTCATCTGGAGGCAGGGGTACTTTGGTAGTGGCCATCCTCCCAGGCCATTTCAGTCTATGCTTCAGGCATCTCACAGTTCTTTAAGGAGTCGTGGTCCTTATGTGCCTTATTCTAGGCAGCTAGCCTACAGTGCACATCAGCTCCTATCAGTGCGCCTCCGATTCAGAGTTATCACCGTGGTTATCTAGCTCATTCGGGTCAGTCTTAGTTTCAGCAGCCATAGTAGCAGGATGGGTGTTTTGAGTGTGGTGGTATTGGGCATATCAGGAGGTCCTGTCCGAGATTATCGGGTGGCATGCAACAGTAGATTTCTCGTGCCATGATTCCGACATCGGTTGCTCCACCGCCCGCTCAACCAGCTAGGAGCAGCGTCAGGCAGCCAGCGGTGGGGGCCAAGTCGTTAAAGGTGGAGATCATGCCGTTAGAGGTGGAGGTCAGGCCGCTAGAGGTGGAGGCCAGCTAGCTAGAACCCATCTCAGAGACGTAGTTCAGAGTGGCAGGGCCCAGCCCCGATTTTATGCTTTCCCAGCTAGGCTTGAGGCTATGACGCTATTATCACATGTATTCTTCCAGTTTGCCATAGAGATGCTTTAGTTTTGTTTGATCCATGCTCTATTTATTCCTAGGTGTCATCCTATTTTGCTTCATATCTGGTTGTGCCTCGTGATTCTTTGAGTGCTCATGTGTATGTATCCACACTTGTGGAAGATTCTATTGTCATAGATCGTGTCTATCGTTCGTGTGTGGTTACTATTGGGAGTCTTGAGACTAGCGTAGATCTTCTACTTCTTGATATGGTAGATTTTGATGTCATATTGGATATGGAATGGCAGTCACGGTATTATGCTATATTGGATTTTCACGCCAATACGGTGACCTTAGCCTTGATGGGGTTGCCTTGATTAGAGTGAAGGGGGACTCCTGGCCATTCTACCAGTTGGGTTATCTCTTATCTCAAGGCTCGACATATGGTTGAGAAGGGGTGTCTATCTTATTTGGCTTATGTCCGCGATTCTAGTGCAGAGATTCCTTCCATGTATTTAGTACCAGTTGTTCGTGAGTTTCCAAAAGTGTTTCCGACAGATCTATCATGGATGCCACCCGACAGAGAAATTGACTCCTGTATTGACTTGGCTATGAGCACCCATCGCATTTCTGTTCCGCCATATCGTATGGCCCCCCAGAGTTGAAAGAATTGAAGGAGCAGTTGCAAGATTTGCTTGATAAGGGCTTCATTAGACCTAGTGTCTCGCCCTGTGGTGCGTCCGTGTTGTTCGTAAAAAAGAAGGATGGTTCGATGAGGATGTGTATAGACTATCGGCAGTTGAACAAAATCACCATCAAGAACAAGTATCTGTTGTCGAGGATTGATGATTTATTTGATCAGCTTCAGGGTGCATTTGAAGAATAGGGCATTAGATGTCCCTAATACAGCTTTTCAAACTCGGTATGGGAATTATGAGTTCCTAGTGATGTCATTTGGGCTGACAAATGACCTAGTAGCATTTATGGATTTGATGAACCGGTTGTTCAAGCTCTACCTGGATTCCTTTGTGATTGTATTTATTCATGATATCTTGATCTACTCCCGCAGTCGAGAGGACCATGAGCAGCACCTCTGGATTATACTTCAGACTTTGAGGGATAGCCAGTTATATGCCAAGTTTTCAAAGTGCGAGTTTTGGTTAGACTCAGTCGCCTTTTTGGGGCACGTAGTATCGACAAAAGGGCATAAAGGTGGATCCTAAGAAGATTCAGGCAGTTCAGAACTGGCCTAGTCCTACTTCAGGTACAGAGATCCGGAGTTTCCTGGGTTTGGCGGGTTATTACCGCCATTTCATGGAGGGGTTTTCATCTATAGCAGCCCCATTGACCAGATTGACCCAGAAGGGTGCCCCGTTTAGATGGTCGAAAGAGTGTGAGTTGAGCTTTCAGAAGCTCAAGATTGCTTTCACTATGTTGCCAGTGTTGGTGTTGCCCACAGGTTCAGGATCTTACACGGTGTATTTTGATGCATCTCGTGTTGAGCTCGGTGCAGTATTGATGCAGGATGGCAAGGTGATCGCATATGCGTCGTGGCAACTGAAGGCTCATGAGAAGAATTACTCTATTCATGACTTGGAGTTGGCAGTCACTGTACATGTACTGAAGATTTGGAGGCCACGCCTTAACGGCGTGTCGTGCGAGGTATTCACGGATCATCAGACTCTACAGTATTTGTTCAAGAAAAATGATCTCAAGTTGAGGTAGAGGAGATGGTTGGAGTTATTGAAAGACTATGGTATCACCATTTTCTATCACCCCGGGAAGGCCAATGTGGTGGCCGATGCCTTGAGTAGAAAGGCAGTGAGTATGGGCAGCCATACGTACATCCCAGTTGGTGAGAGACTGCTTGCATCAGATGTGCAGGATTTGGCTAATCAATTCATCAAGTTGGACATTTCAGAGCCCAGTCGTGTTCTAGCTTGTACAATCGAACGGTCTTCCTTGTATGAGCGCATCAGAGAGCGGCAGTATGATGGCCCTCATTTGCTTTTCCTCAGGAACAAAGTGCTGCACGGTGGTGCCAAGCAAGTTACCGTTGGAGATGATAGGGTTTTGAGGATGCAAGGTCGTATTTGTGTGCCTAATGCGGATGGGCTTGTGAGTTGATTCTTGAGGAGGCCCGCAGTTCCTGGTATTCTATTCATCCGGGCACCACCAAGATGTATCAAGGACTTGCAATAGCATTATTGGTGGAGAAGGATGAAGAAGGATATAGTTGCATATGTAGCTCGGTGTCTAAATTGTCAGCAAGTAAAGTACGAGCATCAAAGGCCTGGTGGTTTGCTTCAGAAGTTAGAGATTCCTTAGTGGAAGTGGAAGCGTATCACTATGCATTTTGTTGTTCAACTCCCACGGACTCAGAGTAAGTTCGACGCGGTATGCGTCATTGTGGACAGGCTGACCAAGTCAGCGCATTTCTTTCCTTTGGTAGTTACCTATTCTTCAGAGCGGTTGGCTGAGATTTACATTCGCGAGATCGTCCGCCTTCACGGTATACCCGTGTCTATCATTTTTGATCGAGGTACGCTATTCACCTATCACTTCTAGAGGGCAATACTGCCTGAGTTGGGCACGTAGGTGGAGTTGAGCACAGCATTTCATCCCTAGATGGACAGATAGTCCTAGCGCACTATTCAAATATTGGAGGACATGCTTCGCGCTTGTGTTATAGATTTTGGGGATTCTTAGGATCAGTTCTTGCCGCTAGCGGAGTTTGCCTACAACAACAGCTACCAGTCGACCATTCAGATGGCTTCCTATGAGGCATTATACGGGAGGTGGTGTCATTCGCCAGTTAGATGGTTTGAGACGGGGGAGGCTCGGTTGTTGGGTATAGATTTGGTACAGGATGCCTTGGATAAGGTCAAGATTATTCAGGATCGACTTCGCACAGCTCAGTCTAGGCAGATAAGCTATGCCGACCGTGGAGTTCGTGATGTTGCATTCATGGTTGGAGAGAGATTATTGCTCTAGGTTTCACCCATGAAGGGTGTGATGAGGTTCGGGAAGAAGGGCAAGTTGAGCCCTAGGTATACTAGACCCTTTGAGATTCTTCACAGAGTAGGTGAGGTGGCCTACAAGCTCGCATTGCCACCTAGTCTATCAGCAGTCCATCCGGTGTTCCATGTGTCCATGCTCTGGAAGTATCATGGTGATTCGTCCCATATGTTAGATTTCAGCTCAATCCAATCGGACAAGAATTTGACTTATGAGGAGGAGTCAGTGGCTATTGTAGCGTCGTAGGTCTGACAGTGGATATCTAAGAGTTACATTTCAGTTCGAGTGCAATGGAGAGGTCAGCCGATCGAGGCAGCCACTTGGGAGTCCGAGTCGGACATGCAGAGTAGATATCCACACCTATTAACCAGTCCAAGTACTTTTCTATCTGCATTTGAGGAGAAACGTTTGTTTTAGAGGCGGAGAATGTGATGACCCGATAGGTCATATAGAGCTGTAACCCCTAAATTCTGTGTTTCGAAAAATCAAATAGCTCATTTTAGCCTTTCTCGATTTGCATGCACAGTTTGTGTCTTTTTTCGAGAGGCTCTTATGTGAAAAATTAATTAAAAATGTGATTTTATGCCTTATAAATTCATTTGAGTTGACTTCAGTCAATGTTTGAGCAAACATACCAGGATCATATTTTGACAGTCCCGGTGGGTCCGCATTTTGAGTTGGGACTCGGGCGTATGCTCGGAATCGAATTCGGACGTCCCTAGCTCGAGTTATCATAATTTTTTGAAATTTGAAGTTTAAAGATTTAAAGAATTTCTAAATTTTACCGATGTTTGACTTTGTTGACACCGGGTCCAGATTTTGGTTTCAGAACTTGGTATAAGGTCTATTACTGTATTCATGACTTGGTAGAAGGTTCCACATTTTGATTCCGGTTGTTAAAATGGAAGTTCTTAAGTTTTATAGAAAATTTCATTCGCGTTGGTGTCTGATTCGTAGTTTTAAATGTTATTTTGGTGTTTTGATTTCGCAATCGAGTTCGTATTATGTTTTTGGACTTGTGTGCATATTTGGTTTGGAGGTCCGAGGGCTCGGGTGAGTTTCGGATAGCCAACTTAGAAATTCTGGTTTCTTTAGCTTCTGCTGTCATCTGGTGTTTCCTTCTTCACGATTGCGAAGTTACTCCCTTGATCGCGAAGGGTAAACTGGGCTGCGGTGGATTTCCTTAATCGCGAACGTGATAGCTGGATCGTGAACGCGGATCAATGGGGGGCTTACCCTTTGCCAGCGTGACAGCTTCTCGCGAACGCTTAGGCTTTGGACCCGGAAGGGGGGATCAGTGTTTTCTTCTATGCGAACATGAGCATTGGCTCGCGAATGCAGAGGCCTGGGTGGAGCAGCCTTCGCGAACGCGTGAGAAAACTCGCGAATGCTTAAGCCAATTGAGCTGTTGAGCTTCGCGATCGTGCCAGGCCCTTCGCGAACGCGAAGAAGAGCTGACACCCAGTTTCAAAAACGGGATTTCACCCATTTTTCATAAACTTTCCATTAGAGATCGGCCTAGAGGGGATTTTGAAGGGAAAACTCATCACCAATTCATAGGTTTGTACACTTTAACTCATTTTCTTTCCTTTCTAATATCACATATTAAATTTCTAGCCTTAATCTTTGTTTTTCCGCGGTAGAAAACTAGGGATTTAGGAAGAATTGGATTTTTTTGCATATTTGAGATTTAGACCTCAATTTGAGGTATGATTTCGAAGCTAATTATATAATCGAGCTCGGGGGTGAATGGGCAAATGTGTTTTGGTCCGAACCTCGGGTTTTGACCAAGCGAGCCCCGAGTTGACTCTTTTGATTTTTTGAGAAAAAGTGTAAAAATCATATCTTTATATGTATTGTAATTGATTCCCTTAGCATTATTTGACGTTATCGAGTCGATTGTGGTTAGACACGAGTCATTTGGAGGCGGATTCTAGAGGAAAGGCCCCAGTAGAGCTCTGAGTTGACTGCGCAGTGAAGTAAGTGTTGTTTCCAGTGTGCTACTCGATGTCCCTGATATTACTTGTTGATTTGAGATGTGATAGTATACTTGTACATGCATACACCGTAACATGTCATTTATACCATTCCAGAAGTATGAAACTTGATGATCATTGATCATATACATGTATTCTTGTATATCTACTTTCTCTGTGATATGGTTGGATTGGTAGCCTGTGACCACGCCGGGGAGTTTGGTATATTGATGCGACGACCCAATAGGTCATTTTGATTACTAGCCCTTATTTCTTGTTCTGAGATCTCTATTGGCTCCATTTAATATTTTTCGATTTGTGTGCGCAGTCCGTGTCTTTTTCCGAAAAGATTTTATATGAAAATTTGAAGAAAACATGATTTTTGGCTTTAAAAATAACTTGAGTTGACTACGGTAATATTTTGTGCAAACGACTCCGGATTAGTATTTGGACGATCTCGGTGGGCCCGTATCATGATTTTGGACTTGGACGTATGCCCGAAATTGAATTCAGATATTAACTTGATTTGACTTGTTTTGTTGAAAGCTAGTCAGTTCGTGCAGTGCACGTAAATCTTAAGTAAATTATTTATGTGACAAAACAAGAAATTAAATTTATTATAAAATTATATGAGTGAACAAAGAATCCTTGTAAAGAAATAAACATAGATGCAATGCAATCATGTAAATCCGTCGTCTATCGGTAAGAGATAGTTAAAAGTATTTTTCTTCATGTATAATTGGTATGGTGTAGCAACATCAGCAATAAGGACACTTGATTGGTATTACAATTTCATATAGATTACAAAGAAGTTTTTAATTTTATAATATTATCCAACAAAACAATTTATCTTTTTTGAAACATAAGATAATCAGTTCTTTTTGATTGCTATCAATCAATTGTGAATTCTCATGTAAAATAGTTATTACTTGTGCACGAGTTGCCATTGTTCATATTTGAAATTTGAAAAGCCTAAGATTCTCTCACATGTGTAATCAAATTTAATGGTAATTGAGCATTTGTATTGATTCATATCAAAATCAGAAGCGAAGCAACTCCATAGGAGTTCACGGTCGGCAATTTGTTGCATATTTGACTCATATTATAATTAGAATTAGAATTGTAGTTTAAATTAAAAGAGATTATAATTTGGTAAGATTAAATATTTTTAAACTGTAATACTTAATTGTCTAACTAACAAGACTAAATTGATTATTTGCGTAATAATTTTCTATCATTTTGAATTCACGTATTATTCTAATGTAATGATATTTTTCGGTATTTTAAATGATTATTTTAGTATTATACATAAAATTTCTATTATTAAATAAATTTATTGTTTCTTCACATAAATAAATTATTAAAGCATTACCTGTCATTACTAACGTACAACAAATATTTATAGAAGCCAGTATATATTAGATATCTCAATAATAGAGAGGTCGAGTAGAAGAAGGCAGGGAATCTTGGGTTTATTCATTTTTCTTTTGGATCTAAAAATAGCCGTTCAACTTCCCCAAACTTCACCAGTTTTATTCCTAGCGTTTCTCAAATGGGGAGGGATTTCCACAAATGATGTTCTACCAAAAAAGGTGCTCTCGTCGATGCCGCCGGTGACTTTTACAACTCTTGATTTAAATACAGTTTCACATTTAATGACTGGATAACTAATTAAAACTTCGTCCGGCATTCCCCCTCTTGCAGGTGGGGTCGAATAGTGAGGCGGGTTGGTGGAGCAAACCTCCAGTGACTCTATATTTCTGAAAAGACGAAAAGACAGATGAGTCAGTTCCTAACACTTTGATCGTAGCTAAATGTTTCTTTTTTGTGCCCGGAGCAGCACTGTCTTACTGTTCAAAGATTGTGGAGAAAGAGTATGCACCAATCGCGAGGAAGTACAAAACCATAACATCTGCCAGAGAGGTTAAGAGAATTAGAGAATTCCCTTAGAACACGAACATAGTGGCAACTAAAACAATAGTCATGGACTTCTCTTCTGGAATGTTGAAGCTGAGACTAATAGAGGTGATGATGTCTCTGGTGCTGACGCTTCGGAGCCAAATCTGGTATTGAGTAGACATCAACAAAATGCAGAAGCAACGGCTCTAGCACTAAGCCGCCAGGAATCTATCCTCTCTAGAGGAAAGGACAAAATTGTGTTATTGTGAGCTACCAGAAAATAGGCTTATGGCAACGCCACTGAAACCGTTGCAATAGATAGGAAAATCATTGCCTTAGACCTATTGCAACGGTCTGGAGACCGTTTCACCAAATCGTGTGGCAATAGATCTATTGCGACGGTTTTGTGCAACGGGTGCACAACCGTTGCCATAGGGGTATTTGTCGCAACGGCTCTTTCAACCGTTACCAAATGGATATCTATTGCAACGGTTATTTATTAAAAAAAAACGATTCAAAACCGTTCAATTATCCTTTTATGCAACGACTTTTTAGGTTGTAGCAACTTTTATTTGGGAATTATTGCAACAATTATTTGGGGCTATTGCAATAATTTTTGGGGGTTGTTGCCACAGTTCATAGAGGCTAATGCAACGACTTATAGATTATTCAAGGAAACATAATGAAATGAATTTTATATAAATCACGGAAGAAGCTATTTAAATACAAACCATAATAAAATTTATCCAACTAGTACCATCTATGTACAAAAGTAAAATTACAATGATGTTTGATAAATTTAGGAGTTAGTATGTATAAGTCTGCAAACTTCTAAACTATAAGATTTCTAGAATATCTTAAGGCCTTGCAACATCAATCAATTCTTTTATGTAAGGTCTTCACTGTTTCCTTCCACCCCTTGTCCATTTACTTCACCTACAAAACCATCAAACAATAATATTATACATCAGATTATGTTCCATAATAATTAATTAAAAAAGAAACACATAGAAAGGAAAGCAATATAAATGATTAAAAAGTTACAATATTAACTATAGAGGGAAGTATTCGACATCATTCAAAACGTAACTAAATAGATGAAAAAATAAAAAATAAATGCAACTAGTAGAATATATGTAAACAGAACAAGTAATAGGTTCATCCACCATGTATAAGCAAATCCCCTCACTTCTCGTTCCATCCAGGATCAATATTTAAGTGAAAAACCACGCTGACAAGTCTAGTAATCTGATTACCATCAACCAAATAACAGGAGGGACTCAGCGTTTATCTTTACTAGTAGTTCGATCTTAGACTATCTTATCATGTTGGTATAATCAAACCCATGAAACATAACAAAAAGTTATTTTCTTCATTAGAATTGCTTATCGACTAACAGGATCCGTCAAAATAATCAGCACCTAATACATTTAGGCTGGAAAAGATGCCAACAAGAAATAGCTTGAAGCTTAATGGAAAGAAACCGGGAAAGATAAACCCAAAATATTTAGATAAAAGATGTGATTTTCTTCGTAGGATGGACTCTGCCTATTCTTTTTCAAATGAAGTTTTTGAACTTTTCATCTTCTCTAATACACACGATAAAGCAAGTATAGCCCTTTATTTAGCATCCTAATATGATCTGTAGTTATTGTTTTAATAAATATGATTCATCGGATGTCTATGAAAGAATTTAAAAAAAGAGTATACTTCTGAATAGGTTCCAGGGAATACAGGCAGATTCATTACATGTTTTTTCATAGATTACTTTTCATTCCAGATGTTCATCTATCTTTCTGCTCAGTTTTAGCCAGTTAAGCAGCTTCCTCTTCACGGCTAAGCTTCTCTTGCCTCTTTACAGCAATAACTTTCTGTACAAATCTATTTTACCACTAAAGATAGAATAGTCAAGTCATGGTTTTGTCTTCACTGATAAAGGAAAAAGGCATTTGAAACACTATATGCCTTTACATGTCTTTAAGATAAAGACTGATAACTAAATTCCAAACAACCAAACATACATGATTCCATACTTAACCATCAGATGACTTTGTAAGTATTTAACCTTAAGTTTTATATTTTTGTTCATATATATTTCAAGTGCAACTAATCTTTGAACGATTGAAAAAGAAGGGAAAATTTGACAGATGGAAAGTTAAGAGAGTATTACCTGTTTAATTCATATTTACTTAACTTACATGTAAAATCAACTAATAGTCCTCATTTTTTTCTTTCCTGGAAGGAAATAAATATGAATTATTGTGGCCAGAATATTACTTGTGAAATGCTAAAGTGAAATCAACTTTCAGTAGCATGTTAAAATATTTGCGATATACTGCATCAAACTAGAAGCAGTAGCATACCAAATCCACAAGAGAACAGTAGTTTTATTGAAAACCAGAGGACTAACTTTACGAATAACAATATTATGCCAGCTACATCACAGAGCCAAAAAGGTGCAACAACAAACATCTCACCAGAAAAGTATTTCTAACTGAGAGATTGTGCACAATAACTACACTGATGAGGAATGATCAAGTACAGAACATAAAGGACATATAGAGGATGCATTAGATAAGTAGTTGATAACATCAGTATTACACATAATCTATTCGTGTAATCTGATGGAATTAGACTGCTGGGCAACCTTCCAGATATGAATCTAGAGAAAAAAAAAATACATGGCCACACAATAACATACACTGATAGCAACATGAAAAAAAAAGATATGCAATTGAAGTTCTAATTATAAGAGATAAAAAAATAAACTCGAAGAATCCTTTACTGTACAAGAAATTTCAACATCCACCAAAGTTTGAAGCCCTAATAAAAAAAACATACATATAGAAGGGGAACAATCTCCAAAAAAAGAACATAGAGACGAACGTCAAATTGATTAAGACTTCTGCACAAAAACTTGGATTATAAGGAATTGAACAAACCTTAATCAATTTTTAGGATCGGTGCTCCTTAATGGCTCTTTGGACTTGAGGTTCTCTGAAGGGATTTCTATTGGGCCTTCTCTATTTGGCCAGGTTCCAGTTGGGAAAGTAGTGTTATTTTTTTGAGGTTCTACCAAGAGGAAGAAGCCTTAGCCGGAGGTGAAGCCTTTATCAGAAGTGGCGGTCTGCTCAACGAAGCTTTGTTCGACGGTGTGTTGGGGTCGATGTCTTCGATGCAAAGACTAAGGCTAAAAGCAAACTAATGGAGTAATAAAGTAAATAAGAAGGTTTTGGGTTTACATTTTTTTTTAGGTCTAGGTAAATGAGACGAGGAAAAATTAGAAGGGAATTTACAACCGTTGTAGTACAACTTTTTACCAAATAATCATTGCAATAAAAGAATCTAAGGCAAGGGTTATAATAATTGTTGCAATAGAATCATCTATGGCAACGGTTCCTCTTCTAATACAATGGTTTAGTTGAAAAAATGTCTTGCAACGGTTACAAAACTGTTGTCAGAAATCCGTTGCTATAGGTTTAATTTCTACTAATCGAATTCAAGATCATATTTCAACATTGGCAATATCAACTGGTTCTTCAACTAAGTCTGCAAATATTCATTCCGTTCATCCACGTGGCACCTTCGAGGGCCACAAAGGTACCGTTAAAGATGTTCAATTTCACCCTTCATGTTCACAGGAATTTTGTAGCTTTGGTGATGATTAACGCCTAATATTTTGGGATGCTGGAGTTAGTTACAAACCTGCTCAACAGGTTCACAAAGCACATAATCCATTGTGTAGACTGGAATAGTCATAATGAAATCTTATCATAACGGGATCCGATGATAGTTCAGAACGGTCTGATGATAGTTCGTTACGCGTGTTTGATCGACGATATTTAACTTTGAATGGGGTTGGATCATCAATCCATAAATTTGAAGATCAAAAAGCTGCAGTTCTATGTGTTCAGTGGAGTCCGCATAATCGATCTGTATTTGGTAGCAGTTCTTCAAAGGATGGTTGGTTAAGATTGTGGGACTTTGAGAAGGTTGGTGAAACAACAATAGATTCTAATAGGATTCCAGGCTTATTCTTTCAGCATCGTGGACAAAGTAAAGAAGAAGTTGTGGACTTTAACTGGAATTAGGGGTGGCAAATGGGCGGGTTGAGCTAAATTTGGATGGGTCAAGATGGGTTAGGTCAATAAATGGGTCATTGCCCAACTCAGTCCAAAGTATACTTGGGCTAAGATGGGCCGGGTCAAGATGGGCTAAACAATGGGTCATAGCCCAACCCGCACAACTTGACCCATGTTTTAGAACCATGCTCATCTTGCATAAACAAAGCCTTTACCTTTTAGAATCGAAAATAACAAATTAGTATTTTTAGAATCAAAATATATTTTCTTAAATAACAAATTAGTATTTAAAATGTGTAAGTTAACAAATATTTTGGGGGTGGGGTGGGGTAGAGGGCGGGGTTTTTGGGTGGGTCGATGGTGTAGAAAAACGAAAAAACAGAAAATTAAAAACTAAAAATAAAAAAAGTCAAAAAAGAAATTTCG
>MCJB01043221.1:0-57212 GCA_002018475.1 Nicotiana obtusifolia
ATGAAGTTGAAACTTGAAGCTTCAATTGATAGCAATTTAGCAACTCCAAGTAACACTTGATAAATAATAGCCAAAATTGTAGAAGTTAAACTTTACACAAGTAGCCAATGTAACAAAATAACAATATTGTAGATGATTTTGAGAGAATTAGAGAGAGTTTGATGATTTTTGTGAATAATATGATGAAATAATAGGGTATTTATAAGAAAAAATAGTTAGGGGGGTTATGGAGGGGTTATGGGGTGCAAAGAGCCGTTTTTGGCCGTTGCCCAACGGCTATTTCATCAATATAGCCGTTGGCAACGGCTATAATTTAAAGAGGAAGAAGCTGCCAGATTTCCGGTCCGGTCCGGTCCGGTTCCGGTCCGGTCCGGCCGGTCCGGCCCCCAACAGTACCGGTTTCGTCCGGTTTTAAATCCCTGAGCCGTTTCGTGACCGGACCCCAATCCCCCCTCGTGTATTTGGTCCGGTTAGAACCGGACCATTAGCCAGTCTTACTCCCTAGTCAAGGTTGTGGACTAAGGTAAATACAGATGGAGCCTCCAGAGGTAATCTAGGAAGAAGTTCCATTGGTTTTATACTGAGAGATGAGAAGGGAGATATCATATATGCATGCAGTAAAGAAATCCAAGAAGGCACAAACACAGAAGCTAAAGCACAGACAATGGTTGAGGCCCTGCGATTCTGTATTCACAATGATTACACTCTCATAGACCTTCACACTGATTCAATGATGCTTGTGAAAAGTATCAAGGGAGAATGGAAAGTGCCATGGTCCATCGATGAAACAGTTTCAGAGATCAGAAAATTGATAGCAAGCTACAATATAACAATAACCCACACACTCAGAGAAGGCAACAAAATGACAAATCATCTCGGCAACTATGCACTGGACAGTGGACCAATGGAATGCTACTGTTTTGATGATTTGGATATACAAAGTAGAAGGCTACTCAACAATGATAAGAGCCAATGCCCATACTTAAGAGTAAGAGAGGCAAGAAACTAGTGGCAGTAACACTGCCAAAGGGCAAGCAACCTGGTGGAAAGAAAAACAACAATGCTAAAGAAAGAATGGGGCAGTGGCTCTACACTAACTTCTCTTCCTTTCTTGCAGGAAACACAGGAACAACTAAACTTGCATCTTAACCACACCAACTAATTCATACAGTCAGGAGAAGTTGGAGGTAAATGCAGCAGCAACAAACAAAAACCGGAGCATAATCTGCCAACATTGCTAAATACAGCAAAGGCTTGATACTTCCACACTAACTGCTGCCATATGATGTACCATGTAACAGCATCACACAGTCACAATGCTACTAGGGATAACACCAAAATCATCATCACAAAATCAGCAATGAGGAGAAACTGGACAACTGGATACAATCTAACATGATGTTTTTTCTTGCTGGAAATGCTGAAAAGGGCTGCCATCAACACCTGCTCACAGCTTTAATCACCTGTACATTGGAGTCAAGCTACAGTGAAACTCTGATCACTGGGAGGAGATAGGCTAATACTGAAAAAGCAATATCTCATTACTTTGTTTCTATGGTTGGCAAGCTAGAACCCAATTACTCCAACCAAGCTCAGCAAACATACATACATATCCTCAGTATACCCCCAACTTAGCAGAGAACCTAGAAGAGGCCAGATCATTGCTGCAATTGCAATGTGAGATAGTAGCATTTCTAATGCTCAATCTGTTGCAATTACAGCAATTATCATGGACTCCCCTTGCTAGCTTACAACACAGCATCCCACGAAGCACACAACTAAACAACAGCAGCAGCAGCATAGGAGAAGCAAGATGGACAATCCCTGTCAGCATAAAGCACTGGTAGTCAATCACCACACATTCTAGCAGGAATAATAACAAGGTCTACCAGTCACATTGCTTGCAACAACTACAGCAACCACAAGCACACCTAACAGAAAACCAACTGCAGCAACACCCTGAAGATTATAGGAACACAAAGCACTTAATTCAGCATGCAAAACAAAGACAATTGACATATCATCAACAGCAAACAAAATCCCAAAACATACATCATGTTCATCACTTATCCCAGCATCATTCAAAGTACTATAAACAGCTGGAGATGGTCCAGATTATTGCTACAGTTGCAAGCTGTGGTATTAGCACCCTTGGTGCTCAATCTGTTGCAACTACAACAATTATCTTGGACACTCCTAGCCACATCACATCACTAGAATCCTAACTTCACTCAGCAACTCTTTAACAATCTCCAGAACCAACAATCACCCTAAAAAGCTAAAATACCACCAGGATATCATCAAAAGCAACACAACAGCAAGGATACACACAATCAGAAAACACAGCAGCAACAGCTTCAGGACATAGAAACTCAGCCAGCAAATTATCAGTAGAGGAAGTACACATACAAGAGCAACAACAAGTCATATCAACCATCATGTAGTCCTCCAGCACTCATACTCCATAGACAGCAGAGCAACACAAAGCAGTTCAGGCGCAAGGATAAGCATGTACATAACTCAATGCAACAGCAGCTTAAAGACACGAAAATGCAGACTCCTAGTTACAAAACTCAAACTAACTCAAAGAAGCATAGGAATAAGGATCCACACAAACACAAAGCAAAACAGCAACAGCTTCAAAACACAGCAATAGAGTTTATGGAATATCAGCAAAAGGAACACTCAACCAGGAACAACAACAATCAGTGTAGACCACTTCAAAACCCACTGACACTATATAAACAAGCAGCACTCCCCTTCAGAGGCAGGAAACTAAACATCCATCAACATTAGTCTCATCATATAGCACATACCAGATCCAGCCTCAGCAACAAGAACTGGAAAAATGCTTAGCAAACAATACAAGCAACATTGATATTCAGAAACAGGATACTACTTGACAATTACTTTCAACCTCACTCTAGTCAAGCAAACTGGAAGATAGCTCATGCTTTTTTGTCAATATTTTGCAACACCAAAACTTAACAGAAATAGGCATATATGTACTTTTGTGTAGCTGACCTACAAGATAATTATAGTGTTATTTTATAGACGACTGTCTATCATCAAATAGACAACTGTTACATCACTTTAGGTCTAACCCCTAACTAATTTTTAGGTACAATTAGCGATCACCTTAGGATGGACATTCTATTTTGGGAGGTAAGGTTTATGTCCCCCTCCATTGGTGTACCTTAATTTCAGTAATAAAATATAAATTCAGCCAAAAAAAAAAAAAGAAAGGCGATTCGTTATCGACATTTGATAATTTTTGTATGGTTGAACTAGTATCCGAATGGGTGTTCGGATTTTGTGAATTTCATCGGGTTCTGAGGTGCGGGCGCGGGGGTTGACATTTGGGTTGACTTTTAGTTCTTGTTAAAGATTGAAGCTTTATTTTCTGTAACTGTTTCCTATGAGTTTTATTTATAATATGAAGTTATTTTGGCTAGATTTGAGCCGTCCGGAGGATGTTTCACTCGAGAAGGTCATCTTAGAGTAACGGTCTAGCTTCTTTGAGATAAGTATCTTGCCTAACTTTGTGTGGAGGAACTACCCCTTAGGATTTGAGTTACTTGTGCTAACTGTACCATGTGAAGGCCGTGTATGCGAGGTGATGAGTAGGTGCTCGGGCTTATTTGTGAAAATTTGACCGTTTAGGGCTCTTAGGTTCTTACGTTCATTAGATATGAAGTTGTTTGTCATGTTAAATCTCCCATTTACTAAATTCACCCTTATGTGTCTTAATTGGAGTTAATTGCTTCATGTTCTACCCTTATTGCCGATTAAACTCTTATGTGCCTTAGCTGAGTTGTTGCCTCTTTTATCGTCCTATTATCATTCCGTAATTGGTTATCCTTGTTGAAATTATTATTCTCTCTTCCGTAATTGCTTAGCCTTAATAGAAGTTTGTTACCCTTTCATTGTTGACGTATTCTTATTTGGGGTCATTGATCCATGCTATCTCTATTGTTGTTGAATTGCACTTTCGTGGAATCATTGTCACACATTACCTCTCCCTTGTTGAACTATTATTGTTGAGACTATTATTTCCCTGTTGTGTCTTCCTCTATGAGTTCGTTCTTCCGTTTCTTTCTGTTCTGAAGTTCTTGTGTTTATTTACTTGTCGTATTCTCGTGTTATTGTTGTTGTTGCTGTTGTATTTAGTGTTGATGAGCCGAGGACTATACGTGGTTGTGATATAGAAATTGTTCTGAGGAAATGTCGTGGCATGTGGGAACATATTGTAAAAGTCATTTATTTAAGTTTTTATGTTTTTGGCATACATGTTTTTTTGAGAAAATTATTATGTGTTTGCTCGTAGTTTCTGCCGTGCGGTTGTTATTATGTTGCATGAGGTTTCTGCCGTGCAATTGTTATTATTGATATGCATGCAGTGGTATAAGTCCGGGTGCTGAAACACATGCGGTGAGATAAGGTGGGCTTGAAACGCGTGGCTAGTAGGGGAACTACTAGAAGGCATAGTGTGATAAGGTGGGCTACAACGCCGAATACTATTTCAGGAAAAACAATTTTCAAAACTAAATATAAAGGCTCCCACGATGATATAAGGAAAGTTGTGATTCATTTTACGATTTGAGACTACGAGGCGGTACCTCGGGAGGGCTCTTGTTGCCATTTCCCCTTTTCTGTGCACTTGTCTTTGATTGTTGTTTTCCCTAGCATACTATTAATTATTTTTCTCCGTGTTGTATTATTTGCTCATTTCTATGTAGCTAATCTTGTTGTGATAGTCGCAGCTTCAAGCTTCAGTGCTGCTTTTACCATAATGTACATTTCGTGGTGATCATGTCTTATGTTCCATTCATTATCTCTACTCTTATTGTGGACTGAAATTATAATAGAATACTTGCACAAGCATACACGTAGTTAAATCACCCATATATATCTTAAAAGGTGAATCCTGATGTCATTAACCATTATACGTACTCTTGTCTTCTTGCCTTATTTGTGCGGATTGTTCTATTGGTACGTGAGTCGTCCGTGCGGTTGTGAGTTATAATGCGGGCACAAAAAGCCAAGTGAGGTTCATGAATTGGGACCCTTGAGCTATGATTATGAGGTTCGGTACCTCGTGGAAATGCTTGAACAGATCTGGTGTGAAAGCGGTTGATCTTATTGAGTTGTTGCTGGTTTTCTCTTTATTTGGTTTCCTCGAACATAGATGGTGATTAGTTACTCGACAACATTATTACCTGACTGCTTCCTGTTTAATATTTTTGTGACTAGTGTATCATGGGAAGTATTATTTTGTACTCCTTATCTTGCTTAGCTTTATATTAATATTATTTCTCTTTTAGTTCATCTACACACTTGTTCAAGTTGTTTAGTCTGATAGGTGTCTTGACTGTCCCTCGTCACTACTTGACCGAGGTTAGTCTTGATACTTACTGGGTACCGCTGTGGTCTGCACATTTTTGCGCAGATCCAGGTGCCACGGTTGTTGTTGATTATTTGCAGGCTGGACGAGCTGTAGAGACTCAAGGTAAACCTGCCATCGCGTTCGTAGGCCTCGGAGTCACCTTGTGATATTTTTATTATACTGTTTAATTCCATTCTGAACAGTTGCATGTAGGGATTTTCTAGCAAACTCATTAGAGCTTGTGACTTGTACTACCGTTTTTAGAAATTGTAATTTGTATAAGACTTTTATCTCGTATTTTTCATTTGATGGTTGAATTTTTCTATTTATTTAGTATGTATTAGGCTTACCTAGTCTTAGAGACTAGGTGACATCACGGCATCCTCTGGACAGATATTGGGGTCATGACAAGTGGCTTTGCAACTTGTCTGATCCTCGTTCTAAAATTAGGGGTAAGACTCTAACAGAAAAGAAGCCACGCGAAGCGCATGCTTCCGTAAAGATTTAGTAGATTAGAGAGAAGAAGGGTGTTGTGCAGTTTATATACAATTCACGGCAATATCAAAGCGGGCAATTACCACATTAGGCCCAAACACGTAAAAATCAGGTAATAATCAAAAGTCAAGTATAACAGTCAATTAAGCTCGGATTCAGAACCATGAACAGATTATGGGTTCGATATCCCCAATAGAGTCGTTAGAGCTGTCACACCTCCTTTTCACGAGGAAAAGAGTTTTTTCAATTTAAGTGACATTATTGAATTGAGATTATTTTATTTATTTTTCAAGAGTCGCCATTTGAAATAATTATTTACGGTGTCCCAAGTCGCCATTTATTTTAAATCCCAATTCAAAGAAAATGGACTCTATTTTAAAGTCTACAAAATACAGAAGACCGGGTAAGGAATTTTATTAGCCCGGGGAAAGGTGTGAGGCACCCCAGGATTTTGTAATTTTAGCACGGTCGCTTTACAATTACACCTGGCTTAATTGTCCGATTATTATATTTTTTAGACCTATTGTGGCTTTTATTGCATGTTTTAATTCTTTTAGGTATTTATGAATTATTACTTGCTATTTTGTACACATCGCAAACTGCGCCGCGTGAAATGCACCAATAATTTACGACATGTTTAATTTTATTATTATTTTGAAGTTAATTCAAGTCACACGAACGTGCACTCGAACTTGGGGTAACGTATCATGACTATGCCACAAGAACCGTACCCATAATCACGATGATTTATTAATTAATTGCGCCTAGAGCAACTATGCAATTTATGAGTTATTTTTCCTAAACCAATTTGAGATTATTGTGAGGAAAGGAGTCATAAAACAATAGGGGAAAATGGGTCAGCATTTGCTCTTATTAAATTGGGCATGACAGAAATCATTTTGGCCTAAATAACTTAAAATTTATCACAGCACAATTAGCCTTTTAAGACCAACTAATCAGTAGGCCCAATTACAGTCAAATTCACATCTCTGGCCCAACAAGTGACTTAGCTAATCGTCTTCTTAATTCATACTTCCATAGCCTCATGGCTTGGTCCCAAAAGCAATAAACTTTAGCATAACTCTTTGATGTTGCCCAAAAATTTTTCTTTCCAAATTAATCTTTTAGTCATTCAGTAATAGAAATTTTTTTACGAAATAAATACAAATATAAAAATGATTCCACAATAGAATGACTATAGATAAATAGTGATACAAGCATAGAAACAAAAATATTACCATGAGATGAGAATAATATTTCATTCAAGCAAAAATTCCATAGCCTAGAACAACAACTCAAGATTAATCAAGATTGAGAAAAGAAATGAACCTTAAAATGTTGAGTAATAGTAAAGAAGCAGTTGGCTTCAGGGATATATAATGTCTATGTTTCGAGATTGAGCATATTTTTATTATTTTTGATTTTTGGAGAGTAGATCAAGGAGACTTTGGAGAGGGATTTCACCCAAATCATTAGGGTAAGTATTTCTTACTTAGATTTAAATAAATATCATGAATACCCATGGACTATTACACCTAAATCAAAGATCTAAGGAGTAGAAAATAGATTTTTCATTTGAAACTTAAGAAAGTGTATTTGGAGATTTTAAGCATCGATTTTGACACGGATTTGAAATATAACCATATATTTTGACTTGGGGAAGAATGAGTCACCGGGATTTCCTTTGGCATTGTTGACTTCTGTTAATGATATTTGGCTAGGTTTTGGACAATTAGATGTCAAGAACAATGGAAAAGGCATAATTTTGGGGTTGAAAACTAGCTCGGAGAAGGTAAGAATCTTGCTTAACCTCCGCTTGACGGAATAGTTTTTAAAATGGACTTGCATGCTACATGCTATGTGTTTAGGGTAATATATATGCGAGGTAAAGAGTGTATAGCACTAAGGTTATATCATACCCGAGTAAATTATAGGCTTCATTATTTCTTGTTTTGGTACATACTCTACTTGCAATATGTTTTAATTGTTTGTATGTGACGAGCGCAAAATATAACACCATAATTGATGCTCACTAGCCAAAGATAGTATAGTAAAATTATCGTCTCCATAATAGGGATTGGATTTAAACAATATTCGAATAACTTATTGTTTACTGTTATTTAGGTACTGCTATTGAGGATGATCAAGACTTCATTTGAAGTGATTACTAACTAAAATTAACTATTAAATTAAGATGACGACTAACTAGACTTAATCATAAAGAGTGAGAGCTGAACTAAAATGGATTGTAAGCAATATGATAAATAAGGGTCACGACATGATAGATGTAAGATAGCTATTCAGGATCTAACTCTGTTTAAATTCACTTCTAATGCTCTAATGACTCTCCCAAATTCATTGGATAATTAGCTTAAACGTAAGGTCAAGATTCCTCTCTCGATTAAATTTGAATATACAAAATAAACTAATATCAAGTACTACGAAAATATGCAAGAACACGTTAATGGACTAGTCTTTGGGAAAACGACTCCCGAATATTCTCCTAACTTGGTTTTATCAAGAATTCAAAAAGCTCTCTCGATTATTTAGAAGAATCACAAAAGTAAACAAAACCAAATAATGTAAAGATAACACCAAAATATTCCTCTTTTGATTAAATAAATCGGTGAATAACGTTGCAAACAATTCAAAGCTCCATAAACGTAATCACACAATTAAACTAGAGTTAAATCCACAAATATCAATCAAAATACCATATCCGTCAAAACCCTATGGAAGAACTACTCCATAGATATAGAGAAAGTAATCACAAATAAGTTTAAGAATATAAAAAACATCAAAGACAATTTAACAATACAAACTCTCATTTTGCACCGATTGTTGGTAGGAGAATGGATGAAATCTTGTGTCTTCAAGGCGTGGTAGCTCTCCCAAAGCTCTCCTAGGTCGAATCCACCTTCAAAATTATGTTTAAAACGTACTTATACCGAGTATGGGCAGACTAGGAC
The DNA here is from genome assembly GCA_002018475.1 of Nicotiana obtusifolia. Classification (NCBI taxonomy): domain Eukaryota; kingdom Viridiplantae; phylum Streptophyta; class Magnoliopsida; order Solanales; family Solanaceae; genus Nicotiana; species Nicotiana obtusifolia. The sequence continues at coordinate 8,851 of MCJB01043221.1, forward strand.
TAAAATACCCTCTCTGAGCGAAATAGGATTAACTGTGCAAAAATTGCACAGACCTTGACTCTTGAACTCGATCCCGATTTACCTCTCGAACTTTTACTCATACTTCAAAGTTCTTTTTCTTATTCACTTTAGCTCCAAAAACTCGTCTTAGCCCGGAATCTCAACCTACATAATAAAAAATATGTAATGAGTATAAATCTTCACTTTTAAAGCCCAAATACAATTAATGTATAGCAAATGATAGGTGCAATGTAGACAAAAACTAGTATTTCTAGCCTACCATCAACATCCCACACTTAGATCATTGCTCGTCCTCGATCAATCAAACTACACTTCAAATAAGGATGACCTTGTCAAGCAAATCTACTAACTCATCATGTCAAGATTATCTAAAACATAAAAAGCAACAGGCCATAACATCCTACCCTCGTGACTCGACTGAAAAACACCAATTATTTTCAAATCCGTTCACTTACTCCAACAAAGAAGCGAAAGACATTACCTTTCCTTTGCAAATCATGTGCCCTCATATAAATAATAGAGAGTAGTTCCACTCAAAGAAAATTCAAGAACAATTAGGAACTCAGATAGAATGAATTCACTCATTCTCAGAAATTAAACTCATATGCCATAGAGGACGTACCATAGGCTTGTCCATAGTGTAATACTACTAAATTGAGCTTCTTCACTCAAAGATCAAGTAGGACTTTATTTGATTGTAATGTAGGATGCGGAACGAGTAGGTTACAAATTGGATAATAGTTATTACACCTCTATAAGCACTTTAATACATATTCATTAACAATTCAAACCCCACATTTGTATTGAACCACGCCTCAACCTTCATAAAATACTAGCGCGAAGCTCCCAATTTTTTTAAGCATACGCAAAGCAAGATTTACCACTAGCAAAGAATAATTTTTGTTTTTCGTATATACAAACACAAAATTTCCTTTTTTTTTTTAATTTTCTAAAATCTGATTTTCTCGAGCAATTTTTCTTTATTTCAATTCCTTATAAGTGGCTCTCATAATTTTTTCTAACAACGCGCCTTTCTCCTTTTTCTCTAATTCCACTAAAAAACTCAACCATACTTCCACTTAGCTTTTAACAAGCTTACAACGATTGCTAGTATGCAAGAGAGGTAAAAGGTTCAGACAAACAGTCAATTCATACAAAGGGTCAGGCTCGTAAAGTGGTTGCCAAAGAAATAAGATTATATGCTCAATAGGCTAACTAAGATACATATAATTAGGCGGATCGCAGACATATAATTGGCTTAACAAGGAAATGCCTACATAACTTCCTAGACGGAACAAGACTTCTATTTCCCTTTGCAGACACACGGGGCAAGTTCAAGACATCAACTGACATGTACAGAATATCAACAAAAACCTCACTCACACATTGGCACATAACTCACTTAGGATCGGATCTATCCCAACTCTCTAATCAAAACAGTTAAGTTGAGTCAAGATCAAACAATTTAAGGCACTTATATACGAGTCAAGAATTGAGCCTAGACGTCACAATTAAGGCACTCACCAGTCTCAAGACATATGAAGTTAAGTAAAATTGCTTCCAATTAGCACTATGATTCAAAGTTCTTTATTCCTACAAAAAAAGCTGATTATTCCCGGTTCAAGTAAAATCCTAGAAAAAAGAACTGCAGCACCAAAAAAATCAAAGGGTAGTTTACACTACTTGACAAAATAAAGAGAATAAAAGACATCTTATTGGATTTTTTATTTTATTTTATTTTATTGTGTTTATGTTTCGACTTTAATCTGTTAAGGAAATGATCTGGAGATCCATCATCGCGAAAAGTCTAAAGTATTTTTAATTTACAAAAGAATGACGGAAAAAATACAAATATAAGAGGAAAAAAATACATATACATATTAACATCCTCACCCTACACTTTAAATTGTGGCATTTCTCCATGACACACAAATAAAAAGTAAGAGGTAATGGAAACTCCCCTGAACTTTTTTTTTTCGTTTCCGAGAACGTATGAACTACTCTCCTAGTTCTAAATGCATTTCTTATTTTTGCTATTTGGAATTATTTATGGAGCTCATTGGTTCAAATTCATCTGAGGATATATGTACGACCCACTCTTTTCATTCTGTCTTGGCCTCATGTTGAGCGGTGAATTATTTTTGTAGGATCATCCTCAACTTATTCCTGCATTCTTTTATAGGATCAATTAATTTATCTTCCTATAAGTTCCCAAAATAAAATCTACATGATCAAGGTTAAAATAAAAAAAACAGAGTGTCACGACCCTAATTTTCCTCCGAAGAATGTCGTGATGGCACCTAGTCTCTAAGACTAGGTAAGCCTAAGACTTACTGAATTTATAACATATCTAAATCAATTGACTATTAAGCTGAATTAGAAATTTTTATAATAAGCCGACAATCCCAAGTACGATACAATATTCCAAAACGAACAGTACAAGTCTTAAGCTCTACTGAGTTCACTTGGAAAATCCTAAGTACAACTAATCCCCTTCGTCACATGATTTCTTCTTCATATAGATAGATATAGCATCTATGGGGCAATTACTTAGAAGTACATTTTGTGCTACAGCCCTTCCTATCTTATAGAAAAGGATCCCATGATCCTAAACCGATCTTACCTGGGATCGCAAATCCCAAGTTTGTCTATGAAGAGCGGATCTAATTGTATTAGTGTCTATAATTGATTTCTTCTGTGTAATACTAATCGATAGGACCTCATTAGTAAGTGCTATAAGATCTCGTGCATTGGAACCCATGGTTATGGACCCGAATCCGTTAGTATGGAACATTTTCTTTTCCAAGTGAAATCCCCTAGTATATGAAAGAGTGAAAAAGTGCTTTCGTTGTTGTGGAAGAAGAAGCCTTCGTATCTTAATGCACGTATTTAATTTATTCGGAGCTCCAGATTAGAAATAAACTATACAAAATAACTTCAGAATGTGACTCCGAGGACTCCGAACGTGATGATATGTATACCTTGAAATCTCCATAGCAATATCCGGTCAACTAACTAACGATCAACCAGCTTCGAAGTACCTGGATCTGTACAAAAATATGCAGGACGCATAGCATGAGTATACCACAGCGGTACCTAGTAAGTATCAAGACTAACCTCATCGGATTTAGTGACGAGGTACAATCCGACGAGGTACAGTCAAGACACCTACTAGACATAATAAGTAGGTGTTTTCCCTGAAGCTAGCTTTGCAACCGTTTTCTTAGGTTTGTTGTGCTGCCTCTTCCCAGCACTTGATTTCAACATCAGGACTATTTTCTTCAAGTTTTCTCCCTAGCACTTGTCAGGTGCTGCAAAAAAATATTAAAAGCAAGTTAAATAATAAGAAAAATTAAAAAGAAAAAAAAATTCCGAATTAGCAAAAAAAATTATTTTTAACACTATTGATTGCCAATACCCGGCGACGGCACCAAAATTTTACAAGCGCAAGATATAGCATAAAATTGATGCTCGCTAGCCGAAGAGAGTACAGTAAAATTATCATCTCCACAAGGATTGAATATAAACAATATTCGAATAACTTATGGTTTACTGCTATTCAGGATGATCAACACTTAATTTGAAGTGATCACTAACTACAACTAACTGTTAAATTAAGATTACGACTAATTAGACTTGATCAAAGAGAGTGAGAGTTGAACTAAAACGGATTGTAAGCAATATGAGAAATAAGGTTCGCGATAGATAGGTGTAGGATAAGTTTTCAGGATCTAACTCTGTTTAATTTCACTTCTAATGTTCTGATGATTCTTAAAAATTCACTTGATAATTAGCTTAAACGTAAGATCAAGATTCCTCTCTCGATTAAATCTGAACTCCACAAAATAAACTAATACGAAGCACTTTGAAGATATGCAAGAACACGTTAATGGACTAGTATTTAGGAAAACATCTTTCGATATTCTCCTAATTTGATTTAATCAACAATTCAAAAAGCTCTCTCGATTACATAGAAGAATCACAAAATCAATCCAAACTAAATAATGCAAAGATAATCACCAAAATATTCCCCTTTCGATTAAATATACCAATGAATAAAGTTGCAAGCAATTCAAAGCTCCATAAACATAATCACACAATTAAGCTAGAGTTAAATCCACAAATATCAATCAAAAATATCATATCCGTCAAAACCGTAGGGAAGAACTATTCCATAGATATGGAGAAAATCATCACAAATAAGTTTAAGAATATAGAAAACATCAAGGATAACTTTACGATATAAATTCTCTTTTTGCACCGATTGTTGGCAAGACAATTGATGAAATTTTGTGTCTTCAACCCGTGGTAGCTCAATCAAAACTCTTTTAGGTCGAATCCACCTTAAAAAAATAATGTTTGCAATATATTTAGACCGAGTATGGGTGGACTGGAAGTAAAATATTCTCTTTGAGTCGAAATAAAATTAACTATACGAAAATTACGTAGACACGCCGCACTGGGCGCCGCGTTACGCACCGCGTTGACAGAGGAATCCAGAAGCTTGCGCACATCTAAATTTATGCAATATTTTGAATTGCCACAACGTGTGGCACGTTGGCAGACACACGTTGTCATGCCAAAAAGTCAGAGAATGCAAATTTTGTGCTTTTGAATTTTGATGGAACTTTGAGCAGACACCACATGTGGCTTATTGTGCATCGCGTCATGATAGGCCACTTTATTAGCTTTGAGCGTTTCTTTTCTTCCCTTTTTATATGCATACTCAGTACTCAGACTTCTGAACTCGATTTCGGTGTACTTCTTGAACTTTTACTTAGATTTTAAAGTTTTGTTTTTATTCACTTCAGCTCCAAAATTTATCTTAGTACGGAATTTCAACCAATACATAAAAAAACGTAATAAGTAGAAATTCTTTATTTTTAAAGTCCAAATACAATTAAAGTGCAGCAAATGATAGGCGCAATATAGCCAAAAATTAATATTTCTAGCCTACTATTAATATAATTACTTGAGCTTTCTTATTTATATTAGAGACCATATCAAGGCTTTTAATGCTTTATTTAGAAAAGAAGGCTATGTTTATGATGGATACATGGTGGAGTTGTAGTCATACGTTATACATATGCATACATCATGCATAGATATTATCTCTTGTACATATGTATACATCCTTGCGTGGTCATTTCTTTGTCCATGTGCATCATACATGCTTATCTTTTATTCATATGCATATATCCCTGCATATTATTCTCTTATATGGACTGAGATTATGACACCTCAGTTGTCAATGCAGTTGAGGTGATCATGGCATGTGAATTGTCTGTGTGGTTATTGTGAAATTGATATTATTGTGGGATGATGGTTTAGGTCGTGCAGGTATTGCGATATTAATACCTTATAGCACGATGGATTTCCATGCTGGCAATTGGATATGGATATGTACCTCTGGAGTCAAGAGATTAGCCATGCTACATTAGGTCGTATCAGTGCAGGTGATACGCATATCGTGTTGGAGCACGTGGGACATGCTAGATCATGTCGGAGCATATGAATATATGCTGGATATTTGTTATGGTTGTGTCTTGAGCATGCATTGACATTATAGATTAATGCATAAATATCTATGTATATCATTGACATATGCACATTAATGCATTTCACATATGCATAGGACTTATTAGTTGATTTTTGGACACTTGGAGAGTGTCAAATTGACGTATATGTTGAGACTTCATCATGCATAGATATTTTAGACTCATGTAGGAGTATGCATATAAAGACTATTTGGGAATTAACATGAAATTGAGCCTTTATCATGCATAAATACTCTAAATTTATGTAAAAGTATTCGAGTTATTGCTACTTGGTGTATATCTTCGTTACATGTAGATTTGCTGCATTCATCTATGCCTTGATCTGGTTATTCAAAAAATCATGCTTATTACAATCTTCTTTGGATGAGCACCTTATTATTTATATATGTTATTCCTTGGTTATTTTTTGGCTATATCTTTGTTATTCTAAATGCTTATGAGCTGCACAGGTTATATAAAATGAGTATCTTTTGACTGAACCTTGCCACTAATTCGTTGAGGTTAGTTTTGATACTTACTAAGTACATGAGTCGGTTATACTCATTACTACACTTCTGCACATTGCATGCAGATTTTGGAGCTGAGATATTATAGAAACCGAAGGGTTAGTGTTTCAGTTGTAGGCTACATTTTTGTTCATGGTAGTTTAAGACTTGTATTTCTGTTTATGTATACTCCAAACAGATGATGTATTTTCTTAACACCAACGTTGTACTTCTTAATCTTCATGGATCATAACATGGACTATCAATTCTTGGGATAATTTATATTAATTTTCGTGTTCTTATTTTATTATTTATTTGATGATCATTAATTATAGTTGTGTTATATTAGTTGGCTTATCCAGCGGGTTGAGTTAAGCACCACCGTGATACTGGTGAAATTTGTGTCGTGGAAAATTATGGGGCGACGAAGGTATAGTCCTCCCAAGTGGCTTCTTCAGGAGAAAAATTAGCCAATTGGACGAGTAATTGCACCACTTCCTTGTTATTTATTTACACCATATACCGATCTAGAATTTCCACCAGCTCTACCACTAATTGTTCATCAGGGGTTGCCATGGGTAACACTCGATATGGTCCAAAGTACTCGAAACTTAGCTTTAAATCCTTCCTGAAAACCACAAAAGTCTGGCGATATCTCTAGAGTTCGATGAAAACCAAATCCCCCACTTCAAACGACGCTACCTTCTTTTGTATCAAAATCTCCTTCAACTATTTGCTCATTAAGTGAATTTAAAGAAATATCATATTAATAGTTTCCAATTTTGTTTGGGCAATCAACGCAAAGGTGGTTGCAGGGGATCGTCACCCATAAAGTGATTTAAAAAGGGTGATACCAATTGAAGACTGAAAATTAATATTATACAAAACGTCTACGTATGGAAACCACTTGCTCCATGCTGAGGGTTTATGTCTTGTCATGCACCTTAAGTAGGACTCGTAAAAACAATTCAATCGTTCGATCTCGCAGTCCGTCTTTGGGTAGTAGGATGAACTAAGTTTAAGCAAACCTCGGGCATGCAACACTCTCCCTTTGTTCCTTTGGCAGCTTTCACATTCCTGCACTATTTCTTTCATATCTTGAATCATGTTTGACTAATAAAAATAGCCTTAAGTCGTTGGTACATAGCATGAATGCTTGAATGACAACTCCATGCTAGCAAATTCATATCTTAGACCAATTTATGCCTAAGACCACGTTGGTTACCAATCCATACTCATTCTTGAAATCTAACCAATTCATTTTGTAGTAGAGTGTTTGGAATTGAATTGCATATAGATCCAAATGGATCTTAGTGATAATCTCTTGAGTGTTTTTATCATCTAAGAAGATGTCAAGAACCTCCTAGACCAATTTGGGCTACACTACATAGCCAAAACATACTACATCTTCTCAAAGCCCTTTAACTTCCTCCATTTTTGTGACAATGCACCAGCTACTACGTTTTCCTTCCCTTTTTTGTAAATTTCATAGCTTAGACCCATTATCTTGGTCACTCTGTTATATTGTAATGAAGTAGTTATCCTTTAATCCCTCAGAAATTTTAAGTTAAAATGATCGGTGCAACTGATAAAATGTGTGGACTGCAAATAATGTAACAGGCCTAAGTGCTTTGAGCTCAAAGCCTGGCTTATAAAAGCAACTAGCTTGTTTTTTCTGCATCAATACAACACTGACCCCCAGCCCACTTGCATTCACTTCTACAATGAAGGGAATGTTGAAGTCAGGCAATACAACCACACAAAGAGATTTTTCATCCTGACTTCATTGGTTAGTGATGTTGTAACTATTTTTGATGTATTTTCATATTCATCCATTGATTATTACCCTTTAATCTATGAATTTTATGGTAGAAATTAGGGATTTGGGTATAATTTAGGGATTTTACAAAATTGAGATTTAGACCTCAAATTGAGGTCGGATTTCGAAACAAATCACATAATCGGGCTCGAGGGTGAAGGGGTAATCGGGTTTTGTTCCGAATCTTTGATTTTGGCCAAGTGGTCCCGGGGTTGACTTTTGTTGACTTTTTCTAATTTCATCAAAGATCGAATCTTTTTTCTACTCGTGGTTAGTTTCTAAAGCCTATTTTGAATTATTTGAACTATATTTGGCTAGATTTGACTGGTTTGGAGGTTAACTCTAAAGGAAATGTCGTGGTTGAGTGTTCATTTGACGCAGAAAGAGGTAAGTAGTGTCTAACCTTAACTTGAGGGAATTAGAAATTATTGGACTATTTGCTATGTGAACTATGTGGGGATCAGCGTATATGCAAGGTGACGAGAGTATATGCGCCATCATGGGATTTAGCATGCAGGGTTGGGCTATTTATTTCCATGTCTTCATTAATTCCATGTTATCTGTTGCATATGCTTTAATTGTTACACGTTCTTATCTAACATCTATGATTTACTTGTTAATTGTTATTTAATTATTACTTGCTTTGATTTGTATAATTCTCACCCAACATCTGCTTACATGTTGCATGTTTCTAATTGCATAACTCGTATATCTTCATTGTCTCATGTTCCACTTGTTGTTATCGTTCTTATATTACTTGAAGTACTTTATTTTGTTATTTCGTTTATGTGAGCCATCTAGCTATTTTGGTACTATATTTTGCCAAGGTTTGGGATTTCGAACTATTGGTTACTCTCCGTTTGTTTGGTAGTTCCTTATCATTTCGTATGTTTCAATTCTCCTTTGTATTATTTCATAAATTTTTGTGTTAAGGTGTTTATGTTAATAATATGAAATTGTTTGGATCGGTTGCATGCTGCAATGATATTGAAATGAATTGATATGGTGGGATTGGGTCGCACGCCGCAACAGTATTAAAATGACATGATATGATCTGAACAAATAAGGACGAAATATGTTATGAACAAATAATGATATTGGTGGAATCGGGTTGCACGCCGCAATAAATTTTTGATGTGTTATAAGTTGTTTGTGGCTATAGAGATTGTTCTCGGTATTGTGATATGAGATTTGAGATTTTGTTATTGTGGGACCCTTTTTGGTACTTGACTTATGGGTTCGGTTATTTAACTTTGCTATTTGATTTCTATTCATGTTTCTGTTATTATTGTTTCGTACAGGTTTATTGTGAGTGTATTATCATAGCCTCGTCACACTTATTATAATGACCCGACCGGTTATTTTGAGTATTGTAGCACCATTCCACCCCTTTATTGCTTATTCTATGTCTATTTGTTGTTATGCAACTTGCCGGGGTGGTTGATTTGGTTCCGGAGATGTTTTAGGAATGAATTGAGACACTTAGTCCCAAGATTGGAAGGGTAAGTTGAAAGAGTTGATCAAATGTTGACTTATGTGTAAATGACTCCGGAATTGAGTGATGGTCTGATAGCTCCGTATGGTGATTTTGGACTTAGGCGTTTGTCCTTATATTGATTTGGAGGTCGTCGGTCGTTTTGGCTTGAATTGGCGAAAGTTAAAGTTGAAGGTTTGACAAGATGAGAAGTTTGACCGAGATTTTTGTTGATAGCGGGCTCGGATTATTGTTCTGGTCTCGAATGAGAAGGTCTGCTGTGTCATTTATGACTTGTGTGCAAAATCTAAGGTTAATAGGAATTGGTTTAGTAGGTTTCGACATTAGTTTTGGACGCTAGAAAGCCTTTAGTTTTCAATGCTGTTTTCGATGTTGTTTGATGTGATTTGAGGCTTCGACTAAGTTTGTATGATATTTTAGGTTATGTTGGTGTGATTGGATGGGGTCCGGGGGGCCTCGAGAGAGATTCAGATTTGAATCAGATTGATATTTGGACTTGTGGAAATACTGAAGATTTGGAAGTTTGGTGTAATCGCACCTGCAAAGATTTGGTCGCAGGTACAAGACTACAGAAATGGTCAGGTTATTGTAGGTGCGGAAAATGCCGGGGGCTGGGGGATGTGAAGGTTAGCTGGCATCTGCGAGCTCGCAGATAGGGGAAGTGGAGTGTAGTTTGGTCATGGGTTTAAGCAGAAGTGGACTAAAATCGAAGGGTTTCATAATTTCTCTACTATTTGTCTTTGCAAGCTCAGTTAGTGGCAATTTTTGAGAGGGGTTTCACTAGATTTCAAGAGGTAAGCAACATTTGATCACTTTTATTCATTAACATTGAGTACCCATTGATTTCCCACCTAGATTATGTGTCTTTTAGGAAAATTTTGGGGATTTGTGGTCTATGTATTGGTGAGTAAGATTTGTGGATTTGAGGTTCGATTTGTGGTTGAAATTGAATGATTTTGGTATAGTTGGACTCGTTATTGAATGGGTGTTCCAATTTTGTTAATTTTGTCTGGCTCCGAGGCGTGGGCCCGAGGTTGACTTTTTTGGTTAACTTTTTGAATTTGGTTAAAGAACTTAACTCTATCGTATGAAATCTATTCCTATAGTTTGTATTGATTATATTGAGTTGTTTGTACTAGATTCGAGTCATTCGGAGGCCAATTCGCGAGGCAAGCATTTGTTGGAGCATTAAGTTGCGCACTTTGAGGTAAGTAACATTCCTAAACTTAGTACTGGGGGTATGAACACCCGGAATACGTGTTATACGGCTGGTGTTGGGATGACACATATGCTAGGTGATGGGTGTGTGGGCGTGTACCGTGGTAATTATGAATCGGTTGATTTTGTGGTACAGTGAAGTTATCTAGTCTTGTTTATATCTGTGCAAATCCTACGTGTTAGAGTAATTGAGTTGTGATCTATGTTAGAAATCATGTCTAGGATATGTGCTTATTCTGTCAGGACCCACTGAGGTCATTTCTGCTGTTGAGTTATTTGCTTAAGTTGCAATTATGTACTCAGTCATATTTATTCATTTGCATATCTTATCTCAGTCTCTGTTATCATTTACTGTTACATCATGTTATCATTATTTGGGCAGTGTAGTATGAAATTTGTGAGCTCGTGAGTCTAGAGAGATTGATGACTGAGTGAGGGCTTGAGAGCCGGATTGTGAGTGATATTGATGATTAGGCTGCACGCTGCAGTAGGCCTTATTGGCTTATTTATGATTATGGGATCAGATTGCACACCACAGTAGGCCATATTGACTTTATATTAGCGCTTGGGTAGGATCCGTCCTTATGGAGTCTGGCATACAACCAATGAGCGCAGGTACTCGTACAGTGCTGAGTGATTGTGGGTGATGAGTGGGAGTTTGAGACAGACAGATTTAGTACTCTTAGAGTGTGAGTGCTTGGGGTTATCATTGTGATGCATTACATTTGACATGCATATTTGACATGTAGTCATAGAGATGTAAAATTCCTCATGCTAGCTGTTCTTAGCATATTTTATCAGTGTTGAGCTTAAATTGTTGAATGTGATAGCATGCCTAAATTTCTATTGTGTAAGAGCTGAATATAGAAGTTCTTTAAGTTATTATTGTCATTATCTTGTCATATCTGTGTTGCCATTAGTTTTATTCGAACTATATCTTTCTGAGATCGTCACTGATTTCATCCCAAGGTTAGTCATGTTACTTATTGAGTACATTGGGTCGGTTGTACTCATACTACATTCTACACTTCATGTGTATATCCAAGTACATCTGGACACGACGGTCGCTAGAGTGGTGATAGTACCTATTCATAGACCTTTAGGTAGCTGCTATGATACCCGTAGACCTTGACTCTCCTTTCCTTCATTTTATTTCAGAACTGTTCCATTTTCTCGGACAGTTATACTAGAGCTTTAGACTATGTTGACAGTAGTAACTCATGTACTCGGCGACACCAGGATTTTGGGATAGTTGTAGTTGAGTCGCGGTTGTTCTTATCAGTTATTTATGAGATTTTTCACTGCTGAACTCACAAAATCATGTTTTTAATCCAAATGCGTAGTTATTATGTAATTTCCTTCTTGTCTAGTAATGTGTTAGGCACCATAGCGACAGGTTGAGATTTGTGTCATGACAAGTTGGTATCAGAGAACTAGGTTACTTAGGTCTCATGAGTCATTAGCATGTTTAGTACAGTTTTACGAATCAGAATGGAGACGTCTGTACTTATCATCGAGTAGCTACCAAAACATTAGGAAACTTCTTTTTCTTGTACTCTTGTCGTCCATATTTTTTTATTACGGAAACTAAACTTCTATTATTTAATTCTCTCACAGATGGTGAGGACACGTGTGACTGGATTCCGCAGACGGCAACCAGTACCACCAACTAGGGCTGCGAGAGGCCAGAGCTGTAGTAGAGGCCAAGGTGCGGCTCGTACTGCAACTAGAGCAGCACATGTGGATCTACCGGTTGCTCTAGCTGAGGAGTAGACACAAGATGTGGTTGAGCCGGTGGGACTAGCTCATGCACCAGCTGTGCCATTATGATTCCAGGCCTTTAGGAGGCTTTGGCCCAGATATTGACCGTATGGACTAGCCTTGCTCAAGCGGTTTCAGTTCCGGCCACATCAGCTACTTTTCAGGCTGGGGGAGGTGCTTAGACTCCCACCGCCCATACTCCAGAGCAGGTAGTTCAGGGACTTCAGACATCGAGGGTACTACCAGCCCAGCTGGTTGCAGCTGCTCGGGCTCAGATTAGTCCATGACGAGGAGCGGAAGAGGCTAGAGTTCTTTGGGAGGCTCAGGCCTCCAGAGTTCAGGGGGCTAAGTCAGAGGATGCTCAGGATTTCTTAGACAGGTGCCAGCAGATGCTTCGCATGGTGGATATTTTTGAGACTAGTGGAGTCTCATTTACCACTTTTCAGCTGTCGGGGGCAGCCTTTAGATTGTTGGAGGCCTATGAGCTGAGCAGACCATCAGGCGCTGCACCACTTACGTGGCATGAGTTCTCAGTTCTCTTCTTAGAGAAGTTTTTTCCACAGACCCGCAGGGAGGAATTCATAGGCAGCTTGAGCAGCTAGGCCAGGAGGAGATGTCAGTGACCCAATATGAGATAAGATTTTTAGAGTTGGTTCGTCATGCGATATAGTAGGTTCCCACAGAGAGGGAGAGGATTAGAAGGTTCATTGGTGGCATCAACTATGGATTGCTCTTCGTCATGACTTGGGAGATTGCGTCAGGTGCGAGGTCTGATGAGGTGGTTGATATTGCTAGACGTCTAGAACAGGTTCGTAGTCAGGAGTGTGAGGAGAGGAATGCTAAGAGGTCTCGTGGTTCAGGTGGTTTCATCACTGCTTCATCTGGAAGACAATCCCACCACAGGAGGGTTCGCCTTTATAGGCCTGCTTAGATGGCTCGTCCAAATCATCGTGGTGCATCAGCTAGCCATGGTTCATACAATGCTCGTCCGGGTCACTCATCTCTCAGTGCCCTCCCAGCTCATAGTTTATCCCGTGCTCCAGGAGTTCAAGGTTCATCTGTACTAGGTCCTTATAATAGTAATTCTACTTCTTGGGGTCCCATTCAGCCCCCGCCTCCATTGACGGATCGAAATTGCTTCAAGGGTGGAGAGTTTGGACATATGTGGAGGCATTGTCCCTGTCTTTTGGGATGTCCAGTTCAGTAGAGGGATCAGGCTATGATTTTCACATCAGTTATTTCCCCACCCGCTCAACCAGCTCGGGGTGGGGCTCAGGCAGCCAGAGGTCGCCCTAGAAGGGGAGGCTGATAAGGTAGTGGTCAGGCTCGATTTGGTGGTGTTCTTGATGCATGTGGTGTCCATTGTAGGGATCAAGGTATATTCGAAGAAGATTTATGTAGTTCAGAGTTGGCCTAGAACGTCTTCAACTACTGGGGTTCGGATTTTTCTTGGTCTGGCCGGATAATATCGTCGCTTTGTGCAGGGTTTCTCATCCATTTCTCCACATTTCACTAGATTGACCCATAATGGTGCCCCATTCAGGTGGTCTGATGATTGTGAGGAGAGCTTTTAGAAGCTTAAGATTGTCTTGACCACTTGACCACAACTCTATTTGTACTTTTGCCTTCAACATCGGATTCACATAAAGTGTATTATGACGCTTCTCGGATTGGTATTGGGTGTGTCTTGATGCAGGAAGGTAGAGTGATTTCATATGCTTCACGCCAGTTGAAGCCCCATGAGAAGAACTACTCCGTTCATGATTTAGAGGCAACCATTGTCCATATTTTGAAGATTTGGAGGCATTATCTCTACGACATGTCTTGTGAGGTATTTATAGATCACCGGAGTGTACATGAGTCATTAGCATGTTACTTAGGGCTTTAGGACTCATTATGGTTATTACGAGTTCTTGGATATGTCATTTGGTTTTACTAATTCTCCTGCGGTATTCATGGATTTGATGAACCAGACATTCAAGCCTTATTTGGACTCTTTTCTAGTAGTACACATTGATGATATCTTGGTTTACTCTCATAGTAGGGAGGATCATGAGCATCATTTGAGGATTGTGCTTCAGATATTGAATGAGAAGAAGCTTTATGCTACGTTCTGTAATTGTGAGTTTTGGTTGGATTCAGTTGCATTCTTGGGTCACATAGTGTCTATTGATGGTATTAAGATTGAACCCAAAAAGATTGAACTGTTCAGAGTTGGCCTAGACCTACTATAGCTACAAAGATTAGGAGTTTCTTAGGTTTGCCGGGCTACTATCATCGTGTTGTAGAAGGGTTTTCACTTATTGCAGCTCCATTCACTAAGTTAACTTAGAAAGGTGTTCCTTTTAGATGGTCAAATAAATGTGAGAAGAGCCTCGAAAGCTCAAGGTTGCTTTGATTATAACCTTAATATTGGTGTTGCCTACAGGTTCAGGGCCGTAACGGTGTTTTGTGATGGTTCAAGTGTTGGTCTTGGTGCGGTGTTAATGCAGTATGGTAGGCTGACTGCATATGCATCATGGTAGTTGAAGCCTAATTAGAAGAACTATTTAGTTCATGATGTGCGAATTGGCAGTGATTATGCATGCACTCAAGATTTAGAGGCATTACTTGTACGGTGTGTCATGTGAGGACTATACTAATCATTATAGTCTTCAGCACTTGTTTGAGCAAAAAGGTCTGAATTTGAGGGAGTGGAGGTGGCTGGGTTGCTTAAGTATTATGATATCACTATCTTGTATCATCGTTATAAAGCAAATGTGGTAGTGAATTCCTTAAGTAGAAAGGCTTAGATTATGAGTATTTTGGCATTACTTCCAGCTGACTAGAGGCCTTTGGCTATAGAGATTCAGGTCTTGGCCAATACACTTGTGAGATTGGATATTATTGAGTCTAGTAAAGTTCTTGATTGTGTTGTTGAATCTTGTTATTTAGCACAATAAGGCTTACCAATATTTTGATCCCTTTTTGCTAGTGCTTAAGGATATGGTGCATCGAGGTGGTGCTAAGGAGGTTGTTATTGGAGATGATGGTGTTATGCGATTCCAGGGAAGGCTTTGTATTCCTAATGTTGATGGTTTCAGGGAATTGATACTTCAGAAGGTTCATAATTCGCACTATTCTATTCATGCAGGTGCTACAAAGTATATCGTAATTTGAAGCAGCACTATTGGTGGTGTAGGATGAATAAGTACATTGTTGGTCATGTTCACACTGTTCGAATTGACAGCAAGTTAAATATGAACATCAAAAAGTAGGTGGGTTGACTCAGAAGATGGTTACACCAGAGTGAAAGTGTGACCATATCACTATGGAATTTTTGGTGGGTTTACCATATACCTTGAGGAAGTTTGATGCTAGTTGGGTCATTATGGATAGGTTTACCAAGTTCTCCCACTTTATATCGGTGTTAACTAATACTTTGAAGAGGTTGGGCCAGATTTACTTATGGGAGATAGTTTCATTGCATGGGGTGCCTATTTCTATCATTTCAAACTGTGGTACTCAGTTCACATCTCACTTTTGGAGAATAGTACAGTGGGAGTTGGGTACACAGGTGGAGCATAGCATAGAGTTTACTTGTAAACTGATGGTCAATCCAAGAGAACTATTTAGATTCTTGAGGACACATTGTGAGCTTTCATGACTGACTTTAGAGGTCACTAGGATCAATTCTTACCTTTGGTAGAGCTTGCTTATAATAATAGTTATCAGTCCAGCATTCAGATGGCTTCTTATGAGGCTATGTATGGTAAGCGTGCCGTTCACTTGTTGGTTGATTTGAGCTTGGTGAGGCTAGGTTTGTTTGTACATATTTGGTACATGATTCTTTGGAGAAAATAAAGTTGATTCAAGGACGACTTCGGACAGCACAAAGTTGGCAGAAGAGTTATGCAAACAAGAAGGTTCGTGATGTGGCATTTATGGAGAGTGAGAAGGTACTTTTGAAAGTTTTTCTCACGAAAGGTGTGATGAGATTTGGGAGGAGTTACAACTATAATCAATGTATGAGTTATAAAAGATAGAGAGAGAGAGACTCTGGCGATAGAGATAGAGAGAGAGGAGACAAGATCGAGAAACTCATCGTGAAGCCATGGCAACGCCAGCCGGTGCTCCGTCGGCTGGCGAACCTCCTCTCTCACTTCCCAACCTCCCACCACAACTACGACCAGTCAACAACCCCTAGATTATAGTCGTCTCCTCAGACCTTCGACTCTAAACTCGCCCCCCTTAGTGAGCCCTAATTCGATAGTTCGAGTCGAGCTAATACTGTTCAAAAGAGCAACATTCTTGCAAGGTCAGCCTTTTGTCAAGTTTACAGAGGCCGAAGTTTATCGAATGAACATAATTGAAGGTCTTCAATATGCGGTAATTGGTAAATTCTCTTATGGGTGGCCTGATATTCAAGAGCTGCGTAGATTAGTTCCTGCTCAGTATGGAATTAAGGGTGATTGTAACATTGGATTGCTTAGAGATAGGCATGTGCTAATTCGATTGAAGCTATGGCAAGACTTCATCAATTTTACATCGAAGGCAATATACTATCTAAAAGCAAAAGATGGTTACGAGTATCAGATGAGGACATTGATCTATGATGCCAAATTCAAAGAAAGAGAAGAAACGTCCAAAGCAATGTTTTGGATTTCATTTCCTAATCTGCTGCCTACTTACTTTTTTAAAGAATGTCTTTTTTCTTTAGCCTCAGCAGTTGGAAAGCCATTGCATGTAGATATGGCAACAATCAACAAAACCCGTCCAAGCTGTGCAAGAGTCAAGGTATTAGTTGATTTGTTAACTTAATTACCAAAGAAAGTTCGTATGGATACTGAGAATGAAGCTACAGGGAGCATAAGAACTGAATGGGTTAAAGTTCAGTATGATTTCATACCCAAATACTGCAAATAGTGCAAGTTGCAGGGCCATGACATGTTAGAATGTTGGAAGCTTCATCCTGAATTGCTGAATGAAAATTCTGGTGAGAAGCAGAAATTTAAGGAAAAGGCAAAAGAACAGCACCTCTGATGATCCTATCAAGTGGTAAAGTAGTTGGCAACACTATTTTACAGTGGAAGGAGGTCAATCAAACTCAAAGCAAAGACAAACAAATAGCAGATCAATCCAAAGGTAGATTGGCATTAAATCCAGGTAACACAGATATGCAGAAAGTCCGGACAAATAACAAGTTTGCAGTACTGGAAATGGAGCAGAGCAGAGCTAATGAAGACAATCAACTGATTGTAGTTGAAGAAACAGTGGGAGGAAGTACACATGCCTCAATGGCAGCACAGTTAACTTCAACTCCAGGTACTAGCAAGCCACTACAGAGTAATAAGACACAAGCAGAGGGAACTGGAAGTGGACACAAAGCACTAGCTACTGAAATTAAAGAATCAATAGAGCTTTTGTAAACAATGTCACAACAAACCAATCATGCCAAGAGATTCTGATACCTGAGGTGAATGAGACTGAGAGAATTCAACTCAGTGAAGGCAAGCTATGGAGTGAACAAGTAGAAGAAGGATCAGAAGAAGAAGCATTACCACATAGCATGGAAAGTGATGAAGTTTCAACTGATGAGGAAGAAGAACTAAATGTACAAAGTGTAAATGGCAAGGCAAAGCAACAAGGAAAAATGGAAGACCCTCAATCAAGAATAATGATAAGGATGTTTCAATAGCCAACGATGAGATCACAACATTGGAAGTGAGTCTGCCAGCATTATTACAAAGCCAAAGCTCAAAGGTCCTGCTATTCAGACTTCTGGAGGAAAGGAAGCTAATAGTCAATCCATAGATAGGCTAATTGAGAGCAGAAAGCTCACAGGGAAAATGATCAATCCGCCTGATGAAGGCAAGATTACACAGCACAATGGGGAGGTAGCTGCTAACTCACATGAGGACACTCCAACAAAGGACAATTGTGTCACATAATAAAGAGCACAGGACTAATCCAAGCAGACACCAATACACAATTAACATAACACAGAGGAGCTACTGACAAGGAAGAGCATACAACAGAAATAGGAAGGGAGCTTGATGAGGAATCTACCACTCAAAACCTCATCAATGTGGCAAGACAAGTAGATATATCACCAAAGTTTATGGATGCAGGGAAATCAGCCAAAAGGCTCAAGAAAAAGCAGGTCAAGGACAATCAAAGTGCAGTGTCAGGGGTCCAAACCAAGAGGATCCTATCTAAATCCCACGCTCAATCATGAATGGAATTATGTGGAATATAAGATCAGTCAACACTCAGCAAGCCTTTGAGAGACTGATGAATATGCACAGACAGCACCACTTTCAATTCATTGGGATCATGGAGCCTATGTAGAAAGTAAAAAAACTTGAGAGGTACAGAAGGAAGATTGGAATGCCTAAGTGCTATGCCAATGTCTCAAACAAGATATGGGTATTTGTGGATGATGATCATGAAATAGATATAATAAATGACATGGAACAAAAATTAACAATGCAACTGACAAACATGGAGTCACACTCTTCATTCATTGTCACTTTTGTATATGCAAAATGTGATGCTATTGAAAGAATTGAGCTGTGGGATAGTCTGTACAATCTTGCCAGAGACATGTCAATGCTTTGGCTTGTAGGAGGTGACTTCAATGTGATATGGGATGAGGAAGAGAAGTTTGGAGGACTCCCAGTATCTCTAAATGAAGTTGAAGACTTTAGACATTGCATCAACACCTGCAATCTCTCTGAACTTGTCTTTAAAGGAAGCATATACACATGGTGGAATGGGAGAGCAGAGGAAGATTGCATATTCAAAAGGCTGGACAGATGCCTAGCTAACTGTGCACTCCAACAGTGGCTGCCACAATTGGAAGTCACTCAGTTGCCAAAGATAGGATCAGATCACTGGCCCATACTACTAACCTGTAACCAAAATGCTACACCTATAAAGAAAGCTTTCAGATTCCTCAATTTTTGGATAAAGCACCATTCTTTCAAAGATATGGTAAAGGAAAACTGGAAAGCAGACTTTATAGGAGATCCTTTCCTGCTATTTAATCACAAATTGAAGAAGTTGAAAAGAGCCCTATCAACATAGAGTAAAGCAACATATGGAGAAATCTTTCAAAAGATAGTAAGCTTAAAGGAAGTGGTCAAAGTGCATGAAGCACAATTTGAACTAGAACCTACTGCACAGAACAGAACAAGATTGCAAAGGGTACAGGCTGACTTGATAAGATATTTGACCTTAGAGGAGGAATTCCAGAAGCAAAAATCTTGTATGACATGGTTCACAGATGGAGACAGAACACAAAGTTCTTTCATGCACAGGTGAATGGCAGAAGGAAGAGGTTACAGTTGAAGATAATACAGGACATTCAGGGCACATGGTTAGAAGAGAATGAAGAATAGAAGAGGAAGCAGTTAACTATTTCAAAGCTCATCCATGAGGCAACCATCCCTACAACTTTCAAAATCCTGGACCATGTTCCTACATTGATGGAAAGCACAGATAATGCTCTACTAATGCAGCAACCAACAAAGGAGGAAATCAAGCAAGCAGTGTTTGGACTTAATGAAGAAAGTGCTGGTGGACCTAATGGTTTCACTGCGAGCTTCTACCAATCATGCTGGGACATAATTGAGAATCACATAGTGGATATGGTGAAAGCAGTCTTCAATAGACATACTCTTCCCAAGAGTATAACACACACAAACCTGGTGCTACTGCCAAAAAAGAAGGAGGTACTGACCATTTCAGATATGAGACCAATTAGTCTCAGCAACTTCAGCAATAAAATCTTATCTAGAGTAATTCATGACAGAATGGTAAGCATATTACCAAAGTTGATCTATGAAGAACAAGCTGGTTTTGTAAAAGGAAGAAGCATAGTGGAAAATATGCTGTTAACTCAAGAAATCATAACAGACATTCGTTTGAGAACTAAAGCAGGTCCAAATGTGGTACTCAAACTGGACATGACAAAAGCATATGATAGATTGTCATGGCTCTTCTTGACAAAGGTTATGAGGAAGATGGGATTTGATGAGAGATTCATTGGCATGATACATGGGATCATAGCAAACAATTGGTACTCTGTACTAATCAATGGAGAGCCACATGGTTTCTTTAAATCCACAAGGGGAGTCAAGCAAGGTGACCCGCTGTCACCTGCCCTCTTTATACGGGCAGTAGAGGCTATGTCTAGAGGACGCAATGCTCCACACTCCAATCTATATTTCTGTGGATTTGGATTGCCTAAATAGAGTCCCAAGATAAACCACTTAGCATATGTTGATGATACCATCATCTTTTCCTCATCAGATGCCACTTCACTACAGCTGATAATGGAAGTGTTGACTGACAATGAAAATGCTTCAGGCCAACTGATAAACAAGAGCAAGTCTGCTGTCTATATGCATCATTCCACCTCAACACAGGTAATTGACAAAGTGCAAAGAATCATATGAATACTGAGGCAAGACTTCCCTTTTACTTGCCTTGGATATCCAGTCTTCTACATGAGGAGGAGGATGGATTACTACCAAGGTCTCATACAAAAGGTGATGGATAAGCTGCAAAACTGGAAAGGGAAACTACTCTCTATAGGGGGAAGGGAAGTGCTTATTACACATGTGTTACAAAGCATGCCTATACACCTCCTCTCTGCAGTAAACCCTCCAGCCTGTGTGATCAATAAACTACACGAGATAATTGCACAATTCTTCTAGTGTAACTCTATGGGAAACCCAAGCAGGCACTGGGCATCATGGAGCACCTTATGCTTGCCATGTGAGGAAGGTGGTGCAGGGTTCAAATTCCTACATGACATGTCTACAACATTGTTTTGCAAGATATGGTGGAACTTTAGAACAAAACCAAGTCTGTGGAGTGCATTTATGAGCCAAAAGTACTGCAAAAAACTCAATCCTATAATGGTACCATGGAGAGGTGGATCTCACATATGAAGGAAAATGATTGATTGTAGAAACATTATAGAACACCAAATCTATTGGCAACCTAAGATGGGATCATCTTTAGTCTGGTTTGAAAACTGGACTGGACTGGGAGCTTTATATTTTGTCACCCCACCTGATTTTATATGTGATGAAACTATACAAAACATTCAGGATGTGGTGTATGAAGATCACTGGGATGAGGAGAAGATCAGAGAGATACTGCCAATTGAACTTGCTGCACACATACTAGAAAACATTTAACCACCAGCCTCCACTGATGCACTTGATAAACCAGTATGGATGCCAGAAGCCAGAGGTCACTTCACTGTTAAATCAGCTTGGGAATATTTGAGAAAGAGGCAGCATTCTCATAATGCTTACAGGAACATTTGGGTGAAAGGATTGCCATTCAAGGTTGCTTTCTTCATGTGGAAATTGTGGAGAAACAGAATACCACTTGATGACTTCTCCGAAAAACTAGGCTACCACATGGCCTCTAAATGCTGGTGCTGTGCAGAGCCACAAGAAGAAACAAGACAGCATCTTTTCTTCACATCATATCCTGCAAACAAAGTCTAGGGGTATTTCCTTAGTAATGCAGGAATTAGCATGGAGGGAATCACACTGCACCAAGCAATGACCAAATGTTGGACTGCAGGTGTTGTCAATCGATTGAAACCAATACTGCAGGCCTTACCTTCAGTGATCGTATGGGAGCTGTGAAAGAGAATAAACAACTATAAACATGGAGATGCAGTCACTATCAGTAGAGTAATCTACCAGATTACTTCTACTCTTCAGCTACTCATCAAATTCAGAAAGCCAGGTATAGACAACATCCCTCATAAATGGCCAGACATAATCACCATTCTGGAACAATATACTTCCACTCTAAAGTACACAAAGGTGCTTCGGGAATTCCCCAATCAAGGATGGATTAATGTTAACACAGATGGAGCCTCTAGAGGTAATCCAGGAAGAAGTTCCATTGGATTCATATTGAGAGATGAGAATGGAGATTTCATACACACATGCAGTAAGGAAATCTAAGAAGGCACAAACACAGAAGTTGAGGCACAGGCAATGCTAGAGGCTTTAAGATTCCGTGTTCACAATAATCACCCCCTCATAAACCTCCACACTGACTCAATGATGCTACTGAAAAGTATAAAGGGAGAATGGAGAGTACCATGGTCCATTGATGAAACAGTTGCAGAGATGAAAGAATTGATGGCAAGATGCAATATAATAGTAACACACACACACTCAGAGAAGGCAACAAAATGGCAGACCATCTGGCAAACTATGCTCTGGACTATGGACCTATGGAATGCTACTTTTTGTATGATTTGGATGTACAAGGTTGAAGACTGATCAACAGTGATAAGAGTCAATATCCCTACCTAAGAGTAAGAGTGGCAGGAAACAAAGGGCAGTAACACTGCTAAAGGAAAAGAAACCTAGTGAAAGCAAAACAGTAGTGGTGAAGAAAGAATGGAGCAGTGTCTCTACACTAACTATTCTTCTTTTCTTGCAGGAAACACAGGAGAAGTTAACTTTATAGATCAACCACATCAATTAACTTGTTTGTTATTGCATGCAGTAGGAAAATCTAAAGTTTATCACTGAAAATGCAGCACCAAGTATTACTGCAGCAACTTCTTGAAATATTCACAACAACCCCTGGCAAATGAACTGGCATGGAACAACACCACATAAGTGACACACCACACAACTAGTCACTTATCAAGTTTCAACTCAAGAACACAACATCTGTTCACCCTACTACTAACCAGCAGGCGCACTATTTGATCAAAGCAAGACATGGCATCAGCAAGAAGCCTAGGCAAGGTCATGATGAGGAACAGACAGTGGCTCCAGGAACTCTCACCTCTCTAGTCACCAGCATCTTGGATTCAAGCAGCAGTGAAATGTTAATCACCGTGAGGGATCAGCTTAATACAGAAGAAGCAATGTGTCATTACATTGCCTCTTTGATACACTAGGGGACACAAGTAAAGTATGGCACAATGAAACATAGGGAAAGCCATGATGAGGAACAGACAGTGGCTGCAGGATTTCACATAATCTGTGTACTGTTGTTTGCAGGCAGACTGCTATACCTGGGCTGCCACCACAAGCATCATCACAACAAGTGTAATGAAGAGAAACTGGAGTAGTGGATTCACTCTAACATGATGTTCTTTTTTGCAGGAAATGCTGAAGACCAGGGCTGCCATTATTATGCTTTCAAAATCAAGGTCATTAGTATAGAAGAAGTCAGACTACAACAACTGCTCACCTCTCTATCCACCAGGATCCTGGATTCAAGCAGCAGTCAATCACATTAAATAATCACTGTGAGGGAGCAGCTTACTACTGAAGAAACAATGTATCATTACATTACTTCTTTGGATAGTAGTCTGGATCCCAGTTACTATAAGCAAGCTCATCAAATACACAAATACAAGCAACATGAGAAGCTCAGCAACAACTGCATCAATTTTAAAAGCCACAACATCAACAGAGATTCAAAAGTCATCAAAATCATCAAGGTGAACTCAGAGGAAACAATCACTGATCTCAGCAAATTTTCCAACTCTGCAGATAACTTGGAGGAGGCCAGATCATTGTTGCAATTGCAATGTGTGGTATTAGCATTTCTAATGCTCAATTTGTTGCAGTTACTGCAATCATCATGGATCTTCCTTGCTAGCGTACAACACAGGAACTCAACCAATATCAGCAGCAACATAGGAACAGGAAGATGGACATCCCCTGTCACTATAAAGCACTGGAACCCAATCATCACACAGCCTAGCAGGAATAGCAACATGGACTGGCAATCACAAAGCCTGCAGCAACTACATGAACAAGAAGCATTCTTATCAGACAATCAACTGAAGCAACAATATGAAGATCATAGGGTCACAAAGCATCCAAGTCAGTATACAAAACAAAGAAAGTTACCATATCACCAGTAGCAAGCAAATATCCAAAACAGCAACAACACAAACACCATTCTCACCACTAAACCCACCACCCTTTACAATATTGTAAGCAGCTTGAAATGGTCCTGATTATTGCTGCAGTTGCAAGGTGTGGTATTAGCACCTTTGGTGCTCAATCTGTTGCAACTACAACAATCATCTTGGACATCCCCAGCCGCATTACAATACTGGATACCAGATTTCATTCAGCAGCACAACAGCAAGACATTAAGCCAACAGCCATCACAGGACATAGTAGCACCAATAGACCCCCATCAGAAGCAGCACAGGAGTAAGGATATACACAGGCATAAATCACATCAGCAGTAGTGTCAAGACATAGAAACACAGCCAGCAGATTACCAGTAGAAAAAGCAACCACACAGGAGCAACAATAATCCAAGCACTTATCTAATGGCTGACTTAAGAATGGGCAGCAAACTTAACAAGCTACATCAACTTCAACTACAAAAACAAGCAGTAATTCTTCCCATATACAAAGAGCCAAACAGCCAACAGCAACCTCAGTCCTCAGCACATATCACATCCAGTCACAACAGCAGCAGTTGGAAAACTGCCCAATAAACAACACAAGCAACAATGATATCCAGTCACAAGATAGGTTTTGATAGTCATCTTCAACTTGGCTTTTCTCTACAAGGTCAAAGAAAATTTGAAGATAGCTTGCTCTTTTTTGGCACTCTTTTGAGAACACTAGAAATCATTGTTAGGTATCAGATGTACATACAAGGGATCACATCCCCAAATCACATAATAGAAGCAGGAACACATGTACCTTTTTGTATAGCTTACCTAGATCAAGCTCACTTTGTTTTTGTACATGCGATTGTCTATCAATATAAAATAGACAATTGCCACATCACCATAGGTCTAACACCTTACCATATCTGAGATATATTTAGTTATCACATTAGGATGACTAAGTGTACTTTTACTTTTGTATTGGAGGTAAGGTTCATGTCCTCCTCCACTTTTGTATTTTGTATTCTATTAATAAAACTTCTATTTAGCTAAAAAAAAAAGATTGGTAGGAAGGGAAAGTTGAGTTTGAGGTTTATTGGACCATTTGGTAAGGTTGTTTTTGGCTTGCTTTGCTTCCTTGCCTATAGAGGGTACATTCAGTATTTCATGTTTCTATGCTTCGGAGGTATAATAAAGTAAGTCTCATGTTTTGAACTTCATCACAGTGCATCTAGATGAGAATTTCGCCTATGAAGAATAGCCGGTAACTATTTTGGACAGGCTAGTTTAGAACTTGAGGTCAAAGGAGAGCGATTCGGTGAAGATGTTTTGGAAAGGGTAACTGCATAAGGAAGCTACTTGGCAGATTGAGTCAGATATATGGAGCAGATATCCACACCTTCTCAGCAGTCCAGGTATATTTCTAAACCGATTTAAGGACGAACGTTTCTTTTGGAGGTGGTGAATGTAACTACTCAATCGGTTGTTTAGAGTTATAGAATCTCATTTCCCTAACTTAGAATTCACATAGGTTTGTTTGATGATTTATGACTTGTAGGTATGGGAAGTTCGAGTTTTGAGAGGTTCAGGAATAATTTAGGACGTCTAGTTCCAAACTAGAGGCTTAAAGTTGGAAGAGTTGACCAAAGTCGACATTATGGGTTAACGATTCTGAATTTGTGATTTGAAGTTTCCATTAGGTTCGTATGGTGATTTTGAACTTGTATGTATGTTTGGTTCTGGTCTTGGGTTGCCCGAGATTGATTCGACACTTCTAGTCAAAAGTTGAAATTTTGAACTTGGAATGACCTGACTGGTCATTTTGTGTATTTGAGCCTTGTTTTCCCCTTTTCATGCCTCACATATGTGTGTTTGTGATTTCATGACTTGCGGGGTTGGTTAGTTTCGTTTGGAGAAGGTTTTATGTTGATTTAGACCCTTTGGTTCTTGGTTTAGAAGCCTAAGTTTGAACGGTTGACCAAAGTTTTGCTTTTGGTAATACGACCCCAGAACAGTGTCTTGATGCGTTAATTTAGACTTGGGCGAATGCCCGGAATTGAATTCGGAGGTCCCTAGTTCGTTTTGGCTTAATTTGCCGAAAGTTTGCAATTTGAGGTTTAGAAGTTTTCCTAAGCTTGACCGTAGGTTGACTTTCTGGCTATGGGGTTTGGATTTTTTTTTTTGGACTTGGAATAGTTTTTTTTTCAATTTGTAACTTCCCTGCAAAATTTGGTGTCATTTGGAGTTGGTTTGATTGGATTCAGACGCTTGGTTGTAATTCTGGAGGTTCTTTAGTTTTCTTGCGAAATTATGTGTTTGATGTATGCTTTGCGATTCTAGATGTTATTT
The DNA here is from genome assembly GCA_002018475.1 of Nicotiana obtusifolia. Taxonomy (NCBI): domain Eukaryota; kingdom Viridiplantae; phylum Streptophyta; class Magnoliopsida; order Solanales; family Solanaceae; genus Nicotiana; species Nicotiana obtusifolia. The sequence goes on from MCJB01043221.1 coordinate 35,459, forward strand.
TGGTGTTTTGATCATGTGAGCGAATTAGTATGATGTTCTTAGAATTGTGTGGATGTTTTGGTTTGGAGCTTGGGGGTTTAGGTGAATTTGAAAATGATTTGAACTCATTTTTGGGTTGCTTGTGTGTTGGTGTTGCAGTTATCGCAATTACAACCACCAGCCTCGTAATTGCCAAGTGAAAAGTAGGGGAGCAGGTTTTGCAATCGCGATACCATAATCACAATTGCAAAGCGTAGGCTAGTCTAGGTAGGATCGCATTTGCGATGGAAGCACGCTTCGCAACTGCGAAGCCATTGTCACATTTGCAACTTTTCTTTAGGCTGTCAGGAGCCGCAATAGCAAGGCTTTCTTAGCAATTCCAAGGGTTCACAATTGCTAACCTAGCATCGCAATTGCGACATCTACAACTGAACAAAAGGGCTGGGAAGTTGGGATTTGATCTCATTTCTCTCATTTTAGAACCCTATGCTCCGTAGGAGGCAATTGGAGAGAGGATTTTTACCTACAATCAATGGGTAAGTAGTTTTAATCAATTTTCAACTATATTTCATAATTATATATGAGATTTAACATCAAAATGAGTATGAAAGAGAAATTTTTGGTATTCTTTTCTAAATTTTGATAAATGAAAATTAGGGATTCTAGAGTAGAATTGGACTCGGATTTTAAAATAAAACACATATATAGACTCGTGGGGTTACGGTTGTCAAAATCTGCCCTCGGACTCGGGTTTTGACTTGCAGGCCCGGGGTTGACTTTTATTGACATTTTGGAGAATTGTGTAAAGATCATAGCTTTATTAACCATAATAGGTTTCTCATGCATTGTTTGAAGATATTAAGTGATTTTTGGTTAGATTTGAGCCGTTCAGAGGCGAGTTTTAAGGGAAAAGCTATTTCTGAGTATTGATTGGCCTAGTTGAGGTAAGTATCTTGTCTAAATTTGTGTGGGGGGAACTACCCCTTAGGATTTGGGTTGATTATGCTAATTGAAGTATGTGAAAGACATGTACACGAGGTGACGAGTGTGTACACGGACTTATATGTGTTAACTTACCCGTTTAGACTCTTAGGATACTTATAAGAACTTAATTGAAGTTATTATTCATAGTTCTATCTTTGTTGTCAATTTTATTCTTATATGCTTTATTTTGTTATTATTACATGTTCTAGATTCCCATAGTCAAAGTTACTCTTAAATTCACTTATTGTAGTGATGTATGTTACATGCTATTCTTTCCATTGTTGAGTTCATGCATTTAGATGTAGTCCTATTCCATGCTATCTCTTTCATACTTAAGCTAATGTTATGCACTTATAGTGAAAGTTGCCATTTCTTGGAGATACCTTCTTTGTGAGTTATTGAAGTTCTAGTTGTGAAAGCTAATAATACGTTTAGATTAAAGTTGTTATTTATCAAAAATATATTTCTTTGTGGAGTTGTCTCTCATTCATTTTATTATTATTGAGATTTTTGTACACATTGTGGTTGAGTCACTGGCTATGTCTTGTGGTAACATTGTTGTTGTTGATTTGGAAATGTTGTGGCATATGGCACACGTGGTGCGAGTTGACTATTTTATTGTGACCTTGATATGCATGATGTTGTATAAGGGTGGGTATTGGACTGCACGCAGTGAGATAAGGTGGGATTTATACGTGTGTTGCTAGTACAAGATATTAATTGAAGCCACGCGGCGAGATTACGGGGCTAAAATGCATGTAGCTATTTTGCAAAAACATAATTTTAAAATAAATACAAGGCTCACAAGGTGATATAAGGAAGATTTTGATTATGATTTGTGAAATGTGAAGGAAAATGAGATGTGGTGCCTCGGTTATAATTGTTGTTGTACATCCTACATGAATAGACATGTGATTTGAAACAGTTATTGTCATTCCTTCTTGTGTTTTACTTGTATCTGACCGTATTTGATTTCTTTTCGTCCTTATCATATGATCATGCTTGTTGTCCTTTATATCTTTAATAGTCGTTGTTTAGTCTTACCCCTTATGCTGCTTTGTTGCCATTTAATACTTTAATTTCCACCATTGGATTAATTGTATTCTGTTCAGGTTTCTCTTGTCTAGTAAGTGTCTACCAATGATAGGCTTGATTCTTACTGGGTTTCGTTGGGGTGTACTCACGCTACGCTTCTGCATATTTTTGTGCATATAAAGGTACATCTGCTCATGTAGTGATTGACAAGTTATTCCGGAGACTTCAAGGAACACTTGCTCGATACTCACAGCCTCAGAGTCACCTTGTTCGGTTGCTTTAATAGTGTTTACTTTTATTCCAAAAAGAGATGTATTTATAGATTATTAGTGAATTCTATGTAGAGCAGATAGTTCCACCAGGCTTTGGGAGTTATTTGGCAGGTGTACTATTGGGGTTTATTCATGACAGTTTAATAGTTTAATTTGATTCTAAAGTTGTTATTCTTGCTAATTATCAATGTATGTTAGCTTACCTAGTTTTAGAGACTAGGTGCCATCAAGACATTCTAAAGTGGGAGATTGGGGTCGTGACAAATTGGTATCAGAGCTCTAGGTTCATAGGTGATATGAGTCATAAACAAATTTAGTAGAGTCCTACGGATCGTTACAGAGACGTCTGTACTTATCTTCGAGAGGCGATATAACTATTAGGAAAATTTCCATTTCATTGATTCCTTAACGTGCGAATTTGTTAATTTTGAAATCTAAGCCTTTGACTTTCTATTCTTTCACGGATGGTGAGGACACGCACTGCTGGATCAGATGATCAGACACCCACACCCCCTGTTAGAGCCACGTGAGGCTGGGGCCGGGGTAGTGGCTGAGGAAGGGCATGTGCTGCAGCTAGAGCACCTGCCCAAGCAGGGACTGAGGAGCCACCAGTAGCTTTGGTCGGGAGACTTTAGTACAGTCTTTGGCCATGTTTGACACTCTCGCTCAGGCATGATTTATTCCACTTGTACCACCTACATCTCAAGCTAGGGGAGGAGCCCAAACTCCATGTCCCATACTCTAGAGTAGGTCCATACTTATTAGGTTCCGGGAATTTTACTAGTGTAGGCCGTTATTTCGGTTCAGCCAGAGGTCAGGCCAGAGGCATCTAAGGAGGAGTAGAGGAGACATTAGAGGTTCAAGAAGTATGATCCTCCTACTTTCAGTGGCAGAGCTACTGAAAGTGCGCAGAGTTTTCTAAAGAAGTGCCATCGTATTCTCCGCACCATGGTTGTTGTGAAGGTGCGCGGAGTTGCTTTTACTACATTTTAGTTGTCAGGAGTAGCATATGGGTAGTGGCAAGCTTAAGTGGAGGGAAGGCCAGCTGATGCAGCCCCACTCACTTGGGCTCAGTTTTCAGAGACGTTCTTTAGAGAATTTGTTCCCAGACCCTTCGAGATGCATGACACACAGAGTTTGAGTAGCTACATGAGGGGACTATGAAAGTGTTAGAGTATATCACCAGATTCAACGAGTTGTCTCGACATGTACCTTCCTTGGTTTCTACAGTTACAGAGCGTGTCCGCAAATTCATTGAGGGGCTCAGGTATGGTCTTAGGTTCAGCATGGCTCGGGAGTTGGAGACGGATACCCCATTCTAATAGGTTGTGGAGATCGCTCGGAGGTAGGAGGGTATTAGGGGCCGAGAGAGGGAGGACATGGAGGCCAATAGGCTTCCAGATTCTAGAGGGTATATCTGTGCCCGTGCTCTAGTTGCAGCCCGTCATGGAAAAGGCTATGTAAGCTACCTAGTTCATTCAGCACTTCCAGCTACTAGTAATGCTACGGTTATCATGAGGTCTCGGGGTGCCTGTTATGGTCAGCCACTGTCCTGTGCACCTCTTGCATGGGGTGCCTTCAGTGGTCAGTCCAGACGACCAGGCCAAAGTCAGTTTCAGTAGCCACACCACCGAGAGATTGTTTTGAGTGTGCTGATACTAGACATATGGTGAGGGCCTTTCCCAGACTTATGAGGGGTTAACCTCCATAGACTACGTAGGCTGCACAGATTCCACAGGGTCCACATGGTTCACAGTCTATGGTTGCTGCTCTAGTTGCCGCTCCACCTGTGCCACAAGCTAGGGGCAGAGATCAGGCGGGTAGAGGTCTCCCTAGAGGGGGAGGCCAGCTTGTTTATATGCTTTCATCAAAGATATTGCTCATCAATATCTTTCATCAAAGGCGATTGTGTAGGAAGCTTTCATCAAAGATATTGTTCTGGTCCATCATATGGATGCCTCAATCTTATTAGATTTGGGTTCCACTTATTCGTATGTGTCATATTACTTTGCTCCGCATTTGGATATATCTCGTTGATTCTTTGAGTGCTCTTGTATGTGTCCATGCCTATGGGGGATTCTATTGTCATAGACCATGTTTATCGGTCGTGTTTTTTCACTATTGGTGGTTATGAGACTAGAGTTGATCTATTGATGCTCTGTATAGTAGATTTTGATGTGATTTTGGACATGGATTGGTTGTCGCCCTATCATGCTATTTTGGACTATCACGCCAAGACCGTGACATTGGCTATGCCAGGTTTTCCGCGGTTGGAGTTGAGGGGTACATTGGATTATATTCCTAGTAGGTTTGTGTCCTTTCTAAAGGCACATCGAATGGTTGTGAAGGGGTGTGAGGAAAATCTAACCTTTGTGAGGGATGTCAGTAATGATACCCTTACCATTGAGTCAATTCCGGTAGCGAGAGATATCCTAGATGTATTCCCAGAAGACCTACCGGGCATATCACCTGACAAGGATATCGATTTTGGTATTGACTTAGTGACGGGCACTCAGCCCATTCCTATTCCACTATATCGTATGGCACCAGTGGATTTGAAAGTCTTGAATGAAAAACTTTAGGAGTTGATTGATAAGGGTTTCAATAGACCGAGTGTCTCGCCTTGGGGTTCTCAGGTTTTATTCGTGAAGAAGGATGGTACTATACGGATGTACATTGATTAAAAGCAGCTAAACAAAGTTATAGTCAAGAACAGGTACCCACTACCGTGCATTGATGCCTTATCTGATCAGCTTCAGGATGCTAGAGTCTTCACAAAGTTTGACTTGAGGTCAGGGTATCATCAGCTGAAGATTTGGGATCCGGATATTCCGAAGACTGCTTTTAGGACTCGGTATGGTCACTACGAGTTTCTATGATGCCATTTGGGCTGGCCAACACCACAACAGCATTTATGAACTTGGTGAACAGTATATTCCAACCATATCTTGATTCATTCATCATTGTGTTCATTGACAAAATCTTGGTATATTCTCGTAGCCGAGAGGATCATAAGCAGCACTTGAGGATCGTGTTCCAGACCTTGAGGGAGAAGAAGTTATATGCATAATTCTGTGTGAGTTTTGGCTTGATTCGATAAAGTTTTTGGATCTGCTGTCTAGTGAGGGGACTAAGGTAGATCCGAAGAAGATTGTGGCAGTTCAGAGTTGGCCCATACCGTCTTTCGCTACTGAGTTTCAAAGTTTCCTTGGTTTGGCCGGATATTATCGTTGTTTCGTACAGGGTTTCTCATCTATTGTTGCACCTTTAAATAGATTGACCTAGAAAGGTGCTCCTTTCAGACGGTCCAACGAGTGTGAGGAGAGCTTTCATAAGCTCAAGACTACATTGACTATGGCCCTAGTGCTGGTGTTGCCTAAAGGTTCGGGGTCTTACATTGTGTATTCTAATCCATCGTGTATTGGGCTCTGCATGGTGTTAATGCAAGATGGTAGGGTAACTGCCTACGCGCCTCGGTAGTTGAAGGTCCATGAGAAGAATTACCCGATGCATGACTTAGAATTAGTAGTCATTGTTCACGCATTGAATATTTGGAGGCATTATCTGTACCGTGTTCCATGTGAGCTCTATACCGACTATCAGAGTCTCCAATATCTATTCAAGCAGAAAGACCTTAACTTACAACAGTAGAGATGGTTAGAGTTGCTGAAAGTCTATGATATCACCATACTATATCATCCCGGTAAGGCCAATGTGGTGACCGATGCCTTGAGTAGAAAGGCCGAGAGTATGGGCAATTTGGCATATCTATCGACAACATAGAGGCCATTATCCATGAACGTTCAGGCTTTGGCCAATCAGTTTGTGAGACTGGATGGTTTGGAGCCCAGTCGAGTTCTTTCTTGCATGGTTTATCGGTCTTCTTTGTATGAGTGCATCAAAGTGCGTCAGTATGACGACCCCTATTTCCTAGTCCTTAAGGAGACAATGCAGCACGTTGATGCCAAGGAGGTTTCTATTGGGGATGATGGGGTGTTACGGATGCAAGGCCGGATATGTGTGCCCAATGTGGATGAGTTGCGTGTGTTAATCCTCGAGGGGGCCCACAGTTCCCGGTATTCCATTTGTCCGGGTGTCGCTTAGATGTATCAGGATTTGAGGCAGCACTATTGGTGGAGAAGAATGAAGAAACATATAGTAGAGTATGTGGCTCGGTGCTTGAACTATCAGCATGTGAAGTACGTGCAACAGAGGCCGGGCAGTTGCCTTCAGAGACTTGAGATTCCTAAGTGGGAGTTGGAGCGTAGTACAATGGATTTCATTGTTGGGCTCCCATGGACTTTGAAGAAATTTGACGCAGTGTGGGTTATTATAGACAGACTGACCAAGTTTGCATGCTTCATTCTGGTTGTGACTACCTATTATTTAGAGCAGCTGGCGCATATCTATATCTAGGAGATTGTTCGCCTTTATGGTGTCCCGGTGTCCATTATCTCCGATCGAGGCACGTGGTTCACATCGCATTTTTGGAGAGCCGTGCAGCCTGAGTTAGGCACACGGTTGAGTTGATTACAGTTTATCACCCCCAGATGGACGGTAGTCCCAGTGCAAGAAATACTGAAAAGGGCTACCATCAACACCTGCTCACATCTTTAACCACCAGTACCTTGGAGTCAAGCTGCAATGAAACTCTGATCACTGTGAGGAGACGGGCTACTACTGAAGAAGCAATGTATCATTACTTTGCTTCTTTGGTTGGTAGGCCAGAACCCAACTACTCCAACCAAGCTCAGCAAACACACATACATAATCTCAGTATACCCCTCAACTTAGCAGAGAACCTAGAGGAGGCCAGATCATTGCAGCAATTGCAATGTGTGATAGTAGCATTTCTAATGCTCAATCTATTACAATTATAGCAATTATCATGGATTCCCCTTGCTAGCTTACAATACAGCATCCCAGCAAGCACACAATTAAACAACGGCAGCAACATATGAGAAGCAAGATGGACACTCCCTGTCACCATAAAGCACCAGTACTCAATTACCACACAATCTAGCAGAAATAACAACAAGGACTGCCAGTCACATTGCCTGCGGCAACTACAACAGCCACAAGCACACCTAACAAACAACCAACAGCAGCAACACCCTGAAAATTATAGGAACACAAAGCACTTAAATCAGCATGCAAAATAAAGACAACTGCCATTTTATCAACAGCAAGCAAAATCCCAAAAAGCAGCAACATATATCATGTGCACCACTGATCCCAGCACCTTACAAAGTACTGTAAATAGCTGGAGATGGTCCAGATTATTACTGCAGCTGCAAGGTGTGGTATTAGCACTCTTGGTGCTCAATCTGTTACAACTATAGCAATTATCTTGGACACTCCTAGCCACATCACAGTACTGGAATCCTAACTTCACAGCAACACTCCAGCAATCTCTAGAGTCAACAATCATCCCAAAAAGCTGAAACACCAACAGGATATCATCAAAAGCAGCACAACAGCAAGGATATACACAGTCAGAAAACACAACAGCAGCAGCTTCAGGACATAGAAACTCAGCCAGCAAATTATTAGCAGAGGAAGTACACATACAAGAGCAACAACAATTCAGATCAACCGTCATGGATCCCTCTAGCACTCATTTTCCATAGACAGCCAAGCAACACAAAGCAGTTCAGGAGCAAGGATAAGCATGTACATAACTTAATGCAACAATAACTTCAAGATACAGAAATGCAGACTCCATGTTACAAAACTCCAACTAACTCAAAGCAGCACAAGAGTAAGGATCTACACAGACACAAAGCAAAACAGCAGCAGCTTCAAGACACAACAACAGAGTTAATGGAATATCAACAGAAGAAACGCTCACCCAGGAACAACAAAAATCAGAGTAGACAACTTCAAAACTCACTGACATTATATCCGACTGTCCAGCCACAAAATCAAGCAGTACTCCCCCTCAGAGGCAAAAAACTAAACAATCATCAGCAACAGTCTCATCATATAGCACATACCAGATCTAGCTTCAGCAACAACAATTGGAAAAATGCCCAGCAAACAATACAAGCAACACTGATATTCAGAAATAGGATACTTCTTCATAGTTACTTTCAACCTCAGTTTAGTCAAAGCAAACTGGAAGATAGCTCATGCCTTTTTGTCAATCTTTTGCAACATCCTAGAGATACATGTCAGGAGCATATAGGGAGCAAACAACCCATTAACTTATTAGAAATAGGCATACATGTACTTTTTTGTATAGCTGACCTAAAAGAAACTCATAGTGTTTTTGAATAGACAACTGTCTATCATCAAATAGACAACTGTTATATCATTTTAGGTCTAACCCCCTACTACTTTCTAGGTAGAATTAGCCATCACCTTAAGATGTCTATTTTGGGAGGTAAGGTTTATGTCCCCCTCTATTGGTGTACTTTAATTTCAGTAATAAAATCTAAATTTAGCTTTAAAAAAAAGTCCGAGTGCACTATTAATATTTTGGAAGATATGCTACACGCCTTTGTTATGGATTTCGGGGGTTCATCGGATCAATTTCTACCACTTGCAGAGTTCGCCTACAACAATAGCTCCCAATTAAGTATTTTGATGGCTCCTTATAAGGCCTTATATGGGAGGCGGTGTCGTTCTCCAGTTCGTTGGTTTGAGTTGGGAGAGCCTAGGTTGTTGAATATATTTGGTTCGGGATGCCTTGGATATAGTCAAGTTGATTATAGATCAGCTTTGTACAACACAGACTAGACAGAAGAGTTATGTTGATCGGAGGACTCGTGATGTAGCATTCATGGTAGGAGAGAGGGTTTTGCTTTGAGTTTAACCCATGAAGGGATTGTTGAAGTTCGGAAAGAAAGGCAAGTTGAGCCCTAAGTATATTGGTCCTTTTGAGATCCTTGAGAGAGTTGGCGAGGTGGCCTACAGACTTGTATTGCCACCCAACTTATCAGCAGTTCACTTGGTATTCCATGTTTCCATGCTTCAGAAGTATTATCGTGATTCATCTCATGTATTAGATTTTAGCTCAGTCCAATTAGACAATGATTTGACTTATGATGAGGAGCTGGTGGCTGTCTTGGACAGGCAGGTCCGAAAGTTGAGGTCAAAGGACATTGCTTTAGTAAAGGTTAAGTGAAGGGGTTATCCGGTCGAGGAGGCGACCTAGGAGACCGAGCATGACATGTAGAGTCGTTCTCCTTACCTTTTTGCCACCTCACGTATGTCTCTATGCATGTTCGAGGATGAAAGTTTGTTTTAAAAGGGGGAGAATATAATGACTCGACCAATCATTTTGTGTACTTGAGCCTCATTTCCCCTTATAATGTTTCACACATGTGTATTTGTGATTTCATGACTTGCAGGTTTGTCTTAGTTTTGTTCGGGGAAGGTTTCGGGCTAATTTGGACCATTTGGTTCTTGGTTTAGAAGCCTAAGTTAGAAGTGTTGATCAGAGTTTGACTTTTGTAAAAACGATCCTGGAATGGTGTTTTGACGGCTCTGATAGGTCCGTATCGTGATTTTGGACTTGGGCGTATGCCCTGAATTGAATTTGAACGTCCCTAGGTTATTTTGGCTCATTTTGTCGAAAGTTGGCAATTTGAGGATTACAAGTTTCCCTAAGTTTGACCATAGGTTGACTTTGTGGTTATTGATTTTGAAATCTTTCTTTTTAGACTTGGAATAGGTCTGTTTGCAATTTGTAACTTGCCTGCAAAATTTGGTGTCATTTGGAGTTGGTTTGATAGGATTCAGACGCTTGGTTGCAATTCTTGAGGTTCTTGAGTTTTCTTGCGAAATTTATGTGTTGTGATATCTGATTCGTGGTTCTAGATGTTATTCTAGTATTTTGATCCTGCGAGAAAGTTTATATGATATTATTATACTTATGGGGATGTTTGGTTAGGAGCCCCGAGGGCTCGGTTAAGTTCCGGACGTGTTTCGAAATGGTTTGAACTCATTTTTGGGTTGCTGGTGTGATGGTGCTGTAGTTGTCGCAATTGCGAGCACCAGCCTCGCAATTGCGAAGTGATAAGTAGGGGAGCAGGAATCGCAATTACGAAGAATAGGCTAGTCTGGGTAGGATCACATTTGTGAAACTTTAGTCGTATTTGCGATTGGACCAGGCTTCGCAATTTCAAATTTGCGACATCTCCTTAGGCTTTCAAAAACCGCAATTGCGAGGCTTTTTTCGCAATCGCGAGGGTTCGCAATTGTGAACCTATTTTTGCAATTGAGACGTCTGCAACTAAACAAAAGGGCTGGGAAGTCGGGATTTGATCTCATTTCTCACATTTTAGAACCCTAGGCTTGGTAGGAGGCGATTTGAAGAGGGAATTTTCACCTAATATCATTGGGTAAGTAGTTTTAATCAATTTCCAACTATATTTCATAATTTTATATGAGATTTAACATCAAATTTAGGAAAATCAAAGAGAAATTATTGGGATTTTTGTCAATATTTTGAAAAATAAAAATTTGCGATTTGAGAGTCAAATTGGACTCAGATTTGAGAAGAAAACACATATATAGACTAGTGGGGAAATGGGTAGTCAAGATCTACCCTTGGACTTGGGTTTTGACCGCGCTGGCTCAGGGTTGACTTTTGTTGCCTTTTGGAAAATTGTGTAAAGATCATAGCTTTATTAATCTTAATTGGTTTCTCTTGCATTGTTTGATAATATTAAGTCATTTTTTGATTAGATTTGAGCCGTGCTGAGGCAAGTTTTAAGGAAAAAGCTATTTTTGAGTGTTGATTTGGCCTAGTTGAGGTAAGTATCTTGTCTAACTTTTTATAGGGGAACTACCCTTGGGATATGGATTGATTGTGCTAATTGAAGTACGTGAAAGACGTGTACACGAGGTGACGAGTGTGTGCACGGACTTATATGTGTTAATTGACCTGTTTAGACTCTTACGATACTAATAAGCACTTAATTGAAGTTATTATTCATAGGTCTATCTTTTGTTGTCAATTTCATTCTTACGTGCTTTAACTGATGTTATTATTACATGTTCTAGATTTTCATTGTCAAAGTTACTCTTATATGAACTTATTGTAGTTGATATTACATGCTATTCTTTCCATGGTTGAGTTGTTATTATGCATTTAGACGTAGTCGTATTCCATGATTTCTCTTTCATAGTTAAGCTTATGATATGCACTTTTAGTGAAAGTTGTCATTTCTTGGAAATACCTTCTTTGTGAGTTCTTGAAGTTGTAGTTGTGAAAGCTAATAATACATTGAGATTGAAGTTATTATTTATCAGGAATATATTTCCTTGTGGAGTTGTTTTTCATTCATTTTGTTATTATTGAGATTTTTGTACTCATTAGGGTTGAGCTACGAGCTATGTATTGTGGTAACATTGTTGTTGTTGATTTGGAAATGTGTTGGCATATGGGCACATATGGTGCGAGTTGACTATTGTGTTGTGATATTGATACGCAAGCGTTGGTATAAGGGTAGGTATTGAAACACATGCAGTGAGATAAGGTGGGATTTACACGCGTGTTGCTAGTAAGTGAATTACTTGAAGCCACGCGGTAAGATAAGTGGGCTAAAATGTGTGTAGCTATCTCCAAAAAAATATTTTTTAAGTATATACAAGGCTCACGCGGTGGAAGGTGAGCTTTGGCGTAACTGGTAAAGTCGCTGACACGTGACCAGGATGTCACGGATTCGAGCCGTGGAAACAGCCTCCTGCAGAAATGCATGGTAAGGTTGCATATAGTAGACCCTTGTGGTCTGGCCCTTCCCCGGACCCCGCGCATAGCGGGAGCTTAGTGCATTGGCTGGCCTTCTTTAACAAGGCTCACGCGGGTGATATAAGCAAGATTGTGATTATGATTTGTGAAATGTGAAGGAAAATCAGGTGTGGTGCCTCTGTTGTGATTCTTGATGTATATCCTACGTGAAAAGACTTGTGATTTGTAACAGTTATTGTCATTCCTTCATGTCTTTTACTTGTATCTAACCGTATTTGATTTCTTGTTGTCCTTATCAAATGCTCATACTTGTTGTCCTTTACAGCTTAAATATCCGTTATTAGACTTACCCCTTAATTCTTTGTTGCCATTTAATACATTACTTTCAGCCATTAGATTAATTGTATTATGTTCTGGTTTCTTTTGTCTAGTATGTGTCTTGACCTGGCCTCGTCACTAGTCTATCAAGGTTAGGCTATCGTTGTGGTGTACTCATGCTATGCTTCTACACATTGTTGTGCAGATCCAGGCACATCTGCTCGTGCCGAATGCCAGTGATTGACCAATTATTCTGGAAACTTCAAGGTATACCTGCTCGACGCTCGCAAGCTTAGGAGTCACCTGCTTCGATTGCTTTGCCACGGTTTATTTTTATTCCAAATAGAGTTGTATTTAGAGATTATTAGTGCATTCTCTGTAGAGCTTATGACTTAGCTCCACTAGTTTTGGAAGTTATTTGATAGTTGTACTATTGGGGTTTAATTTCGATAGTTTAATAGTTTATTTTGATACTGAAGTTGTAATTTCTGCTAAGTATGAATGTATGTTAGGCTTACCTAATCTTAGAGACTAGGTGCTATCACGACATCCTAAGATGGGAAATTGGGGTCGTGACAGAAATGAAGAAAGTTTGAGATTTTTCATTTGAAGCTTGATTCTTGTTTTTGATGTATTTTTGCACAATAGTGCATCACGATCGCAGAGCTAAGTCTCACGATCATATGGAAGGAATTTGGTCGGTCATGATTTGTGCTTCACGATCGCGTCTAGTAGGTTTGCGATGGCCTAGGGTCGTCTGAGTGTGCATATCGTGTTCGTGTGGGAAAAGGTCATGATCGCATAAGAGCCAAGCCATTTAGCCTTCGAGATCACGTGAGCCCAATCGCGATCACGATTAAGGAATTTGCTCCAGGGGTATATTTTGTCCAGATTTTGGGATTTTGCCTATTTTCACTATTTTGAAAATTAGACTCCAGGAAGAGACGATTTTCTAGGATATTTTTGTCTAACTTCAAAGGTTAGTGATTCTAAATGAGATTTGACTTAAGATTTTGAATAGCTATGGATTTCTAACCTAGATCTATGGATCATGAAAAAAGACAAAGAGAATTTTGACATAAAGAGTAAATATTTTCTTTTAGGGTTTTGAACATCGATTTGAGATTGTATTTGGAAACAAAGTATATATTTGGGCTCGAAAGGTTATGGGTGACCAGATATTGTGTTCAATTTTAGATTTGGGTCATATGTGTCCAAGTTGACTTTTACTGACTTTTTTAAATTCATTAAAAATTATAATTTTTTACTGGAATTGATTTCTAAAGCATTGGTTGACTTATTTGAGCATTGTTTGGATAGAATTGGATCATTTGGAGGAGAATTCCAAAGGAAAAGTGGTATTTGAGGGTTGAAGCTATTTCCGAAGAAGGTAAGTCTCTTGTCTAACCTTGTTAAGAGGAAATTTTCTTCGGATTGAACTTATGTGTTTATTGCTACGTGATTTTGTAGTGGTGTATAGGCGAGGTGACGAGCATGTATATATATATATATATATATATATATATATATATATGTACACTAAGGCTATACTATATCTGGGGTAATTTTAGACTTTTTTATGCCTTGTTTGGTTGTGTGTTCTTATTGACTTAAGCTTTATTAGATTGTATAACTACGTGAGCTTGCTATTCATACTAGAAGTCATGTTTAGTTTTATGACATCTTATTTTGGCATATGATGGGTTATGCTTGTTTTAGTTGTAGTCATACTTTATATCATGAACACTTATGCGCATCTCTATTTACTATGTCCTTATGCATCTTATTTATTATCTTTTGAGAATATGCATACATCCTTGGAGATAGAGATCCTGATATGGATTGATATGATTATGGCATATTATGAGCAGATTGATATTGTTATGATACAATGATTTATATCGTGTAGTTATTGTTCCATTCATATGTTATGGCACGATAAGTTTATGTGCGGCACATGAATATTAATCTTTCACTTCGGAATCAAGTGATCACCCATGTTACATCAGGTTTTATGAGCGCAAGTGATACACGATCGTGTCGAAGCACGTGGGACGTGTTAGAGCATGTTGGAGAACATGGGTTGTACTAGACGTTGGTTGTGATTGAGTCTTGAGCATGCATGATCATGTTAGACCCATGTATAAGCATTCATATAGGTGCTACTTGGTGCATATCATTTTTATATGACTTTTGTTATCATGATTTGAAAAGCATGCTATCCTATCTGATTTGTGGACCTTACTGTTATATATGTTGTTCTTGGTTAATTTATGTGATTTTATTCTTTATGACTGTTCAGGTTATGAAGATGAGTATCATATTTTTGTTAAAATCTTGTAAGTGCTTCTTTAAGATTAGACTTGATACTTACTGAGTACATATTAGTTATATCCATACTATATTTCTGTATATTTTTATACATATACTAGTGTTGGCCCCCCTAGTGTCCAAGAGGGTTAGTAGTTGACTATCTGAGACTCATGGAGAGCTGTTATGACGGAATCGCTCTATGGAGTTTCCTTTCTTATTTCATAATGTTTATTTTATTCCAAATAGTATTCTTGTATTTCATCCTACTAGCTCATGACTTCGTACAATCGGATTTTGGAAGATAGTTATGTTGTTTACGTATTTGGTTGATGACTTGAGACTTTTTTATATTTTATTTTTATCATGGCCTCAAATTATCTTTCATTTGCCTTGTTTTGGTTGATTTTAAATGTCAGCTTATCTAGCAAGTTGTGTTAGGTATAATTACGATTATGATGGGATTTTGAATCATGATAAGTATCTTTGTCGCTTCATGCAAACCCCCTTTCTTTTGTTAACTGAGTCAAAAAAAAAAAATTATAATAGCTTAATTTTTTAAAAAAGGGCTATCATAACCAAGTATACCTAAGAACCCACAAAATCCTTTTAAACAAACGGGATTGAGCCAACTGATCATAGCATCAACCTTAGCAGAATCAGTATTACCACCTTTACCAGAAATTGCATGGCCTGAGTATTTCACTTGGTTCTCTGCAAAGCTACATTTAGAGAATTTGGCATATAGTTGGTAGCTCCATAAAATTTCAAACACAGCTTAAAATGTCTCACATGATCCTGCAAAAGCACACTATAAACAAGAATATCATCAAAAAACTACTAACACAAATTATCTTAAGAAAAGAAAAAAAATGTGGTAGATCGATGCTTGAAATATTGCTGGTGTGTTGGTCAATCCAAATGGCATTAAGACCAAAAATATGATGCATGGGTCCTTGGAATGTTGCTAGTGCATGGCTAAATATAAATGGTGTCACTTTAAACTCCACAAGTTGTTGCATTTTAAAAACTATTTGGTGTTTATCTCCCTTCTATTTGATGGTATCCTGTATGCAAGTCCAGCTTCGAATAAAATTGTGCACCATTAAGCTCATCTATTAAGTCCTCAACCACCAAAATGGGATAGTCATTTTTTATAGTGATAAAATTAAGATTACAGTAATCCATGTTTCAAAAACTAATTTATTTTTTGTAGTTGGGGAATCAAAGGGGGAAAAGCTCGTTGTAATAATTTAAATATCCAATATCTCCTATATTGTTTTCTCAATTCTTTTGTTTGATACAATAATAATAAGGACGCAAATTAATTGGCTTAGCTCCTGGAATAAGATCAATGGCATGATCACAGTGACGTGCTGGTGCGAGACTATTGGGCTATTTAAAGATATCCAAAAATTCTTCGAGCAGCAACTCCACTTGGGCTCGAATTTACTCTGAAGTACAGCCCAAATCTTCCAGCTGTAAGTTTTGGGCTACCCAATTGTATTTTTTTTTTGTCAACTGCCCTGAATTTTCCCTCTCTCCCAATTGGCCCATCGTTGGGTATCTTGAAAGCCCACTTCTGTAACCCACTTTTCATTTCTCATAAATGTAATACTATGAGGCCTTTTGTGTGAAATAATAGGAGCATCTCGTCAATCTAGTCCATTCCCAAGAATAAATTATAAATGAGGAATTTTTAGAAATCATTATTGTTTAGTGGCTATTAATTTGTTATAGCTACCATATACATAATTACTTCCTATAGCTACTATTCAATTGTTACGGTAATGTATTCGATGTATTCGCGCTACTGTATTCATGAATACAGTGGCAAAAAGCGCCTAAAAATAGGGCAGTCCAGCTATAGGCGGTTGTATTCACATTTATTCATGAATACAGTAACAGCAATCACCTTAAAAATAGGTCTCTCCAGTTGTATAATAACGGAAAGAGTATTAATTAACTTGATACACTCCTAATATAACTCAATAAAATCAATACTAACATGCCTCATTATCAACCCAATCAATTAGAATTCTTATCAGACGCTAAAAACAAAAAGCCAGACCATGCTTCAAAGTTCCAGTCCCTCTTTTTCTCTGATATAGTTCGAGGTTTTCTTTTCTGACAGTGTTTGAGGTTCTGCCCGAAATTGATACAAGTATCTACATAAATATTTTGAAATTCGATTTACGAGATGGCAAGCTTAACAGTGCTAATTCGTCATTCTGGGAAGTGAATCATTGAAAATAGTTATGTTCGATTATTCGATTGAGAGGATATTGACAAAGGAGTATGCGTCGTAAAATGATTTAGTTGCTTCAATTTCGAAGCAACATGATATAGATTTGAGCTCCAAGTCAATTAAAATTGAATACAAAGTGGAAGGAAATTGCACGTCTATGGAAATATACAACAACATGGGTTTCACGGTTTATGTAGAGGTACAAAAAGAGAACAGAGAATTCAGGATATATCCATTGTGTATAACTACATTGGATAAAGAAATTGTAGATGGAGGAAGTTTAGTTCAAAGTGACCCAATGCAACTTGACTCTACGGATGGGGTGAATAAATTTGATACAGTTGATACACTTGGACTTGCGTCTTTAAACTCAGGTGAACCAATTGAGGTTTTCGAACCAGAAAGGGATTTGATTATTTCAAATACTAATAAAAAATAGGTGATGGCTAGACAAGTATTTAAGGATAAGTCCACATTGAAGGCGGTCATGGAGCAATATGCCATTGCTGAAAGGTTTCAATTCCGGATTGATAGGTCAAATGCTATCAGGTTTGACTGTTATTACTTACAACTTCATAATATATGTTGTATTCAATTGTATGTTTGTGTTTCGTAATAGTTTTATAGTGTATTCATAGCAGCATATTATAAATACAGCATTTATTATGTTGTATTCATAATATATGCTTTCTTTAATAGTATGCTTCTGTATCAGTATTTTTAATAGAATGTGCTAAAACAGTTATAAGAAAAATGAACCGTTTATGTTGATGTATTCATAATATACTGTTGTATACAATATATTCAATATTTTCTATGTTGCATTCATGTAGCATACATTGTATTACATTGTATGTTTCTATATTCAAAACTTTGTTGAAAAATAAATATGTTGTTTGTCTGTGGTTACAAGACAATTAGCTGAATCAACCGTAGGAGTACTTCTCCAGCTGTATTTAAATATATATAATGCTACATTTATACAACGATATTCAACATTAACCTGCCGTAATTTGTATATATTATATTCATAAAGAACCAATTATATATGTAACAAAAATGTATTTGCAGCTATACCTTGTTATATCGTTCTGAGGATTGTGAATGGAAATTTAAGGCTTCTAGTTTTACAAATCACAAATGCTCAAACTGAGGGAATTCAGTGATAAATGTATGTTGAAGGATAAGGTGTATGAGCAACGTCAAGCAACCAGTAGGTTGATTGGAGGAATGATTAGGTCCAAGTTTACTAATCATAAAAGGAAATACACGCCAAAGGATACAATTGATAATGTGAAATCGGACTTTTGTGCAGATGATAGTTACATGTTGGCACGGCCCGCTAGAGAAAGGCAGTGAATTTCTTGAGGGGTGAACCAGCTGATTCATATAATAAATTACCAGGATACTTATATACACTACATATAACTTATCATGGTTCACATATTAGAATGGAGAAATCTCCAAAATATGAGTTCGTGTATTTGTATATATCGTTGCATGCTTTTATAAAGGGGTTCGATTATTTTAGACCCATTATCGTTGGGGATTGCATCCACCTTAAATCAGCATATACAGGGACATTCGTCTCGACTAGCACATTGGATGGTGCAGGTTAGTCAACTAAAAAAATACATACAAGTTACACTAACATAGAAAATGCTATTTTGATTTTTTAATACAGATGTAATAATTCTTTTGTCTGTATGCAATTGTATTTACAAGACATATACTGCCACTAGCATATGGTGTAGCTGATTCAGAGAACGATGTTGCTTGGTTGTGATTCTTTTAGCAATTTATGGTTGCTTATGGCGAACCGGGAAAACATGTGCATCGTTTTAGATAGGAATGAGAGTGTCATCAAATCTATATCCATACTGTATCCTACAGTACCCAATTTTGCTTGTATATGGCATCTAAAGATCAACGTATACAAAAAATTCAAAAGAGTCATGAGAAGTTGAGCGAGGTATACTTTTCAATGGCAAAAGCGTACACCTAAGATTTTGATAGTCTAATGGAAAAAAGTGGAGAAGGTAGATATTCTAGTGAAAGATTACTTGGAATTAGTTGGATACGAAAAGTGGGCTAGGTTTTATGCACCTGTTAACTGGGGATGGACTATGACGTCAAATATTGCTGAGTCAATCAATTCGGCACTTGTATCAGTAAGAGAATTGCCAATATATGACTTCCTAGAAGAAGTTAGGAAGATGTTTGGACATTGGAATTGTAGCAATTGAAAAGAAGCTTCACTCACGTTCACAATGTGTCACGACCCAAAATTCCAACCCGGTCGTGATGGCGCCTCTCATGAAGACAAGGCCGGCCGATTTAAACCAAACCTCATTTAAACAGTTAACAATACAAAAATAATATAAGTACGGTTAAGTAACAGTAATTTGCGAGAAAAGATGGTAAGCCATCCCGACTACAGCCCTCAGATCGGGGTGTCACTAAGTCATGAGCCACTAATGAAATCCTAATAACAAAATAACTATTACAATATCTTTGGCACAATTGTTTAAAGAAAGTGGAATCAACAAAATAAAAGAGATACGGGGCTGCGGAAGCCAACAGCTACCTCGTAACCTCCGAATCACCGCCCTGGCAGTAGTAGTCAATGCCTCGAAGCGGAACCGTTAACATCTGAATCTGCACACATGGTGCAGGGAGTAATGTGAGTACTTCCAACTCAGTGAGTAATACACATAAATAATGACTGAAAGTAAGAAAACACATAATGCACAAGGAAATCCATAATGAAGTAATGAAACATCAGTGAAATAGTAAACCTGTGTAAATTCAAGTAGAATCTCCTTTCAACGGTAAAACATGTACATCTTTCAATAAATAACGTGAAGTAAAGAAAGTACTTTAAAACCGCCCCTCGGGCTCAATATCATTTAAGAACAGTAAAATCTTTCAAACTCCAGTTACCAGTTGTCATTGTTACCAACTGTAACCTACAGTTGTCATTGTTACCAACTGTATTATCTCTGGTTACCGGTTGTCATTGTTACCAACCGTAACCTACAGTTGTTATTGTTACCAACTGTATTATCTCTGGTTACCGGTTGTCATTGTTACCAACCGTAACCTACAGTTGTCATTGTTACCAACTGTATTATCTACCCATCTCCGGTTATCAGTTGTCATTGTTACCAACTGTAACCTACAGTTGTCATTGTTACCAACTGTAATTATCATAATGGGTACCCTGCGCTCACTGTGGGTGGTTCAGACTCCGGGAGGGGCTTCTTACGGCCCAAGCGCTATATCATATCTCGTGGCGGCGTGCCACCCGATCCTATTTACATCATATCCGTAGCGGTGTGCCACCTGATCCATTTCAAAATCATTTGAAAACATCATTTAGTTTTCAAAACTGAGTTGAAATAATGATTCAAATCGTTAACAAATACCCCCGAAGGGTTTACATAACCGGCGTGAAGCCCAAATATAATTTCAGTAAACAGTGATAAATTACCCCTGAAGGTTCACGTAAACGGCACGAAGCCCAAATATGGCTAGAAGCCCAAATCATTATATTATCAAATCAGTTCCAATCAAATAGGTAGTAAAAATCATCAATCGGGACGGACTAAGTCACAATCCCCAGTAGTAAACGACCCCATGCTCATCATCGAGCGTGTGCCTTACTTCAATATAGCACTACGATGTGCAATCCGGGGTTTCAAACCCTCAGAGCATCATTTACAATCATTACTCACCTCAAACCGGCTAAATCCTTAGCCCGCGACGCCTTTGCCCTTTGAATTGGCCTCCACGTGCGTCGAATCTATTCAAATTCAGAATAATTACGTCACATTATGCTTTGAGGACAAAGCCCAAGCGAAAATAATCAAAATTACCAAGAAATCCCGAAATTAGCAAAACCCGAGCCCCGGGCTCACTTCTCGAAGTTCAAAATTTTTCACATCAACGGGTTCCTTATCTCCCCACGAGTTCACCCATACAAAAATTATCAAATTCCGACATCGGATTGGCTTTCAAATCTTATATTTTCATTCTTGGAAGATTTGGGAAAAAAATCTGATTTTTCTTCCATAAATTCATGGATTCGTGATGTAAATGTGTATGGAATCATGATCTATGAAGGATTTATGATAAAGAACACTTACCCCGATATTTTCCTTGAAAATCGCCTCAAAAATTGCTTCAATCCGACCTCCCTAGCCCCAAATATGTTAAAATGGCCAAAACCCCCGTTTTATAGACCCCTTTCTGCCTCGGGCGCCACAGGTGGCGCCAGGCGCTGCCTGTGGTGCTGATTCCAGTAGCCTCCGCTGCCTCGGGCGCCCTGGCCGGCGCCTGGCGCTGTCCTGGGCGCTGCATTTTTCCCTGACACAAAAATAGGCATAACTTCTTCATACGATGTCCGAATTGGACGTTTCGTTTTGCTATGGATCCGAAATTTCGATACAGATCTAATGCTTCAATAAAAATTGAATTTATAGTTCGTTTGCATAATATGATACCACTTTTTCTTGAAGGTACGACATCGACACCTTCTTGAAACGCCAAAGCTAAACTCCATCTACCATCCAAAATCCATTCGAGACCCTCGGGACTTCAACCAAACATGTCAACATGTCCCATAATATTATTCAAACTTGTTCCAACCTTCGGAACGTTCAAATTAACATCATAACATCAAATTCGTATCGGATTCAAGCCTAAGGACCTCAAAATCTTCTAAATCGCTCTTTTGATCTAAACTCGACCAAACCACGTCCGAATGACCTGAAATTTTGCACACAAGTCATAAATTACATGTCGAAGCTACAGCAACTTTCGGAATTCCATTCCGACCCTCGGATCAAAATCTCGCCTATCAACCGGAAATCGCTAAAATACTAACTCTACCAATTCAAGCCTAAT
>MCJB01043232.1:0-10807 GCA_002018475.1 Nicotiana obtusifolia
TAAAAAGCTTTTAAATTAGTAGAGGCGTGCCATATAGTTAATAATAATTACTGATGGCCCTCTTGATTGATTAAATATAAGATTAGAATAAGTAAGCCTTCAACGTTTTAAACTTAGGAAGTTCAATTCAAACACGATTAATTACGTTGTCGCTATGGGTATGGGTTCCGTGATATGGTGACAATGCCAACCTTCGAGGGTGCCTTTTAGGTGGCCCGATTTAAACAATTTTAAATAATAAAAGCGTTAAAATTAATTTGAGGCGTGCCATACTAAATAAAATTACAAACATATGGCCCTCATTAATTAAACACTTAGAAAATCGAGGCGTGCTATTCAGTAAATTTCATGGCCCTCGGAAAGTTAAAAATGCGTAGCTGCTTTAGGCGCGTTATTTTAATTATTGAATTTCCTAAACTCGGGTGCGCATTTATGTGACCCAAATCCAAAATCCCGATGTTTAATTAAAAGATGTTACAAATTACGGGTGCATTTATGTGACGTGATTCGTGACATATTTTGATTAACATTGCAATTCTCCAATAATTTTAAAAAGCAGAAAAGCGGAATAAAGTGAAATGCACTATAGGCTAATAACAGGTATTAAAATTAGATAATAAAGCCGATTGTGACAATAAGTGACCGTGCTAAAACCACGGAACCTGAGGGTGCCTAACACCTTCCCTCGGGTTAACAGAATTCCTTACTTAGAATTTCTGGTTCGCAGACTTCTTTATGAAAGTCGAACTTTTCCTCGATCTGGGATAAAACCGGTGACTTAGAACACCAATTTAAATTTTCAAGTGGCGACTCTGAAAATAATTCAATAATCCCATTTCGATCAATGTCACTTTAATTGAAAAAACTCTTTTTATATATTCCTCTCGGGGAGTGTACAAAAAGAGGTGTGACAATGCTATACTTGATTGTCACGCCAAGACGGTGATGTTGGCTATGCCAGGTTTGCCGCGGTTGGAGCGGAAGTGTCCATTGGATTATGTCCCTAGTCGGGTGGTGTCTTTCCTTAAGGTACAATAGATGGTTGGGAAGGGGTGTGAGGCATATCTAGCCTTTGTGAGAGATGTCAGTGTTGATACTTCTACCACTGAGTTAGTTCCGGTACTGAGGGATTATCAGATGTATTCCCGCGGCTCTTCCGGGCATGCCGCTCGATAGGGATGTCGATTTTGGCATTAATTTGTTGCCGGGCACTCAGCCCATTTCTATTCCACCATATCGTATTGCCCCAGCAGAGTTGAAGAAGTTGAAGGAGAAATTGAAAGAGTTGCTTGATAAGGGCTTCATTCAGCCCAGTATGTCACCTTGTGGTGCTCCGGTCTTGTTTGTAAAGAAGAAGGATGGTTCCATGCGCATGTGTATTGATTATCAACAGTTGAACAAGGTGACAGTGAAGACCAGGTATCTACTGCCATGCACTGATGACTTATCTGATCAATTACAAGGTGCCGGAGTGTTCTCAAATATTGACATGCGGTCAGGCTATCATTAGTTGAAGATTCTGGAGCCAGATATCCTAAAGACTACCTTCAAGACTCGGTATGGTCATTATGAGTTCCTTGTGATGTCATTTGGGCTGACCAACGCCCCAACAACATTCATGCACTTGATGAACAATGTATTCTAGCTTGACTCATTATTCATTGTGTTTATTGAGACATCTTGGTGTACTCCAGGAGCCGGGAGGATCATGAGCAACACCTGAAGACCGTGCTTTAGACCTTGAGAGAAAAGAAGTTATATACAAAGTTTTCAAAGTGTGAATTTTGGCTTGATTCGGTGGAATTTTTGGGTCATGTGGTGTCGAGTGAGGGGATCAAGGTGAACCCAAAGAAGTTTGAAGTAGTGCAGCATTGGCCCAGACCATCTACATCTACTGCGATCCAGAGTTTTCTTAGTTTGGCGGGGTATTACCGTTGATTCGTTGAGTGTTTCTCATCTATTGCTGCACCTATGACCAGATTGACCTAGAAGGGTGCTCCGTTCAGGTAGACCGAGAAGTGTGAGGAGAGCTTTCAAAAGCTCAAGACTGCTTTGACTATAGCCCCACTATTGGTGTTGCCTATGGGTTCGAGGTCTTACACAGTAAACTGTGATGCGTCGCGTGTTAGCCTCAGTGCAGTGTTGATACAGGACAGTAAGGTGATTGCCTATGCGTCTAGACAGCTGAAGGTTAATGAGAAGAACTATCTTGTCCACGACCTTGAGTTAGCAGCTATTATTCATGCCTTGAAGATTTGGCGGCACTATTTGTACGGTGTCCCTTGTGAGGTCTATACTGACCATCGGAGTTTGCAGCATCTGTTCAGATAGAAGGATCTTAACTTGCAGCGGAGATGGCTAGAGTTGTTTAAGGACAATGATATCACCATTCTATATCATCCCAGGAAGGCCAATGTGGTGGCCGATGCCTTGAGTCGCAAGGCGGAGAGCTTGAGCTGTTTAGCATATTTACCAGCAGCGGATGGGCCATTAGCCTTGGATGTTCAGGCCTTGGCCAACCAGTTTGCTAGATTGGATGTTTCGGAGCCGAGCGAGTTTTGGCATGTGTGGTTTCTCGGTCTTCTCTTTATTATCGTATCAGAGAGCGTCAGTATGACCACCCCTATTTGCTTGTCCTCAAGGATACGGTTCAACTCGATGATGCCAATAAGGTCACTATTGGGGATGACAGTGAGTTACAGATGCAGAGCAGTCTGTGTGTGCCCAATGTAGATGGTTTGCGTGAGTTCATTTTTCAGGAGGCTCACTATTCGTGGTACTCCATTCATCCGGGTGCCGCTAAGATGTATCAGGACTTTAGGCAGCACTATTCGTAGAGGAAGAAGAAGAAAGACATAGTGAAATATGTAGCTTGGTTCCCAAGTTGTCAGTAGGCGAAGTATGAGCATCAGCTGCAGGTGGATTACTTCAGAGGCTAGAGATTCCAAAGTGGAAATGGAGCACGTTATGATGGATTTTGTTGTTGGGCTCCCACGGACTCAGAGGAAGTTTGATGCAATATGGGTGATTGTGGGTAGGTTGACCAAGTCGACTCATTTCATTCCATGGGTGACTGCCTACTCTTCAGAGCAGCTGGCTCAAGTTTATATTTGTGAGATTGTCTGACTTCATGGCGTGCTGGTATCCGTCATCTCTGACCAGGGGTACGCAGTTTACATCGCGATTCTGGAGGGTTGTACAGCGTGAGTTAGGCACGTGGGTTGAGTTGAGTACGGCATTCCACCCTCAAACGGACGGACAGTCCGAGTGCACTATTCAAATATTGTAGGATATTTTTCGTGGGTGTGTGATGAGGTTTGGTGGGTTCTTGGGATCAGTTCTTGCCGCTTACGGAGTTTGCCTACAATAACAATTACTAGTCGAGCATTCAGATGGCTCCGTATGAGGCGATGTCGATCTCCGATGGGTTGGTTTGAGCCGGGCGAGGCTAGGCTAGGCTAGGCTATTGGGTATAGGCTTGGTTTAGGATGCTTTGGAAAAGGTTAAATTGATTCAAGATCGGCTTCGCACAGCCCAAGAGAGAAGAGTTATACATATCAGAAGGTTTTTGACGTTGCATTCATGGTTGGGGAGCGGATATTGCTCCGAGTTTCGCCTATGAAGGGTGTTATGAGGTTCGGGAAAAAGGGCAAGTTGAACCCTAGTTATATCGAGCCTTTTGAGATTCTTGAGAGGATTGGGGAGGTGGCCTACATGCTTGCACTATCACCTAGTCTAGCTGCAGTTCATCCAGTATTCCATGTTTCTATGCTCCAAAAGTATCATGGCGATCCATATCATGTGTTGGATAGCTCAGTTCAGTTGGACAAGGATTTGTCTTATGCTGAGGAGCCAATAGCCATTTTGGAAAGACAGGTCTGAAAGTTGAGGTCGAAGAACATTGCCTTAGTGAAGGTTCAGTGGAGGGGTCAACTAGTCGAGGAGCCGACTTGGAAGACCGATCATGATATGTGTAGTCGTTATCCTCATCTTTTCATCACTTAAGGTATGTCTCTATACTCGTTCGAGGACGAACATTTGTTTTAAGGGGGGGAGATGTAACTGTCCGTCCAGTTGTTTTGAGTATTTCAGCCCCGATCCTTTATTTATTGCCTCCCCTATGCTATATTGTGATTATGTGACTTGCCGGGGTGTTTGGTTTTGGTTTCGGGTGAGTTTCGGACTGAAATGGGACACATAGTCCCAAGTTAGAGGTTTAAGTTGAAAGAGTTTACCGTAGTTTGACTTTAGTGTAGATGACTCTGGATTGGAGGTTTGACGTTCCAATAGCTCCGCATGGTGATTTTGGACTTAGAAGCTTGTTCGGATGTCAATTTTAAGATTTGTAGGTCGTTTCGGCGTGAATTGACGAAAGTTGGAAAGTTGAAGGTTTGAAAGGTTGGAAAGTTTGACCGGGAGTTGACTTTATTGATATCGGGGTTGGATTTCGATTGTAGAAGTTAGAATAGGTCTATCATATCATTTATGACTTGTGTACAAATTTTGAAGTCAATCGAAAATGTTTTGGTATGAAACTGCATTAGTTTTGAAATTCGGAAGGTCATAAGTTCATTAGGCTTGAATCGATGCGTGATTCGTGGTTCTAGTGTTGTTGATATGATTTGACGCTTTGAGCGTTTCCTTATGATGTTTTAAGACTTGTTGGAATGTTTTGTTGAGATCCCGGGGGCCTCGAGTGTAATTTAGACCATGTTTGGCGCATTTCAGAACCTTAGGAATTGCTGAAGCTGCTGAATTTTCTAATATCTGGTTCCCTTCTTCACGTTCACGAGAGATGTCTCGCGTTTGCGAAAGGTATCTGGGAGGTAGAAAGGTTCTTCTTCGTGTTCGCGAAGGTGGCCACGCATTCGCATTTGAGGGGTCGCTTCGCATAGGCCTGGCCTCCGTGTGCATCGCGTTCGTGTTGGGGATCTCGCGTTCACGAAGGGGAATGTGGCAGCTGAGAATTTTGTGCTTTGTGAACGCGACGCACATTGCGCGTTAGCAAAGAAGGATAACACCTGGGCAGAATTTAAGTTTCTAAATCGAGGGTTCATCTCAGTTTTTCATATTTTGGACCAAGAGAGCTTGGTGTGAGGCAATTTTTCGAGGGTTCTTCAAGGAGATTATTGGGGTAAGTGATTCTAACCCAGATTGGACTATGTTTCATGAATATATTACTATATTCATCATATAATTAGGGATTTGAATAGGAAATTCGGGGAAAAATGGTAAAAACTTCCTAACTAAATTTTGGGGTTTTGAAAGGTGATTTGAGGTCGGATTTGAGTAATTCTTGTATGGTTGGACTCATTATCGAATGCCTATTCGGATTTTGTAATTTTGGTCGAGTTCCAAGACGCGGGCACGGGTTGAATTTATGAGTTGACTTATTATTTCTTTGCAAAGATTGTAACTTTATTATTCAAATTAGTTTCCTATAGTTTATATTTATAGTATGAAGTTGTTTTGGCTAGATTCAAGCCGTTTGGAGTTGGATAATTGAGGAAAAGGCCTACTAGTGGATTGAGTTAGCGTGATTCGAGGTAAGTGTCTTGCCTAACTTTGCCTGGGGGAATTACCCCTTAGAATTGTTGTTGTTTGTGATAATTGTGATGTGTGGAAGCCGTGTACGCAAGGTGAAGAATGTGTACACGGGCTAAATATGGAAATTTATCGGTTTTAGCTATGTGAATTCATTTTATGCCTTAATTGAGTTATCTTAACATGTTATCTTCATCATCATTAGTCTATTTCACATGCTCTATCTCTCTTAACTCTTATTTGTTAATTACTACGAAAGCACTGTAATTGTTGGTTTCTTTGGCAAGTTATGATATTGTGCACTTGAAATGCAACTTGTGATACAGTGTGATATTGATATGCATGCGGTGGTATAAGGTTTTGGGGTTGAAACGCATGCGTTGAGATAAAGTGCGCTTGATACGCGTGGCTAGTAGCGGAACTACTAAAAGCCATGCAGTGTGATAAGGTCGGCTAAAACACGAGGTGCTATTTCAAGAAAAATGATTTTCAAAACTAAATGCAAGGCTCCCGCGCTGATATAAGGAAAGATTGTGATTTATTCTTCCGATTTGAGACTGCGAGGCGGTATCTCGGTAGTGACTTTTGTTTTTATTTCTCTATTGCTGCACTTGTCTTTGGTTGTTTTGTTTCCTTATCATATCATTTCTTATTATCTTCGTGTTGCATTATCTTCCGTGTAGCTAACCTTGATCTGTTATTTGTTGTTTCTATTTCATTGCTTTCATTACTACATTGCCTTACACTTGTACAGTTTTTCTTACTTATTCCAGTAGGGCCTTGACCTGACTTCGTCATCACTCTACCGAGGTTAGGCTGGCCACTTACTGGGTACCGTTGTGGTGTACTCAAGCTACGCTTCTGCATATATTTTTGTTCAGATCCAAGTACCTCATCGAGGGAAATGCCTACTAGTGGATTGAGTTAGCGTGATTCGAGGTAAGTGTCTTGCCTAACTTTGCCTGGGGGAATTACCCCTTAGAGTTGTTGTTGTTTGTGATAATTGTGATGGGTGGAAGCTGTGTATGCTAGGTGAAGAATGTGTACACGGGCTAAATGTTGAAATTTACTAGTTTTAGCTATGTGAATTCATTTTATGCCTTAATTGAGTTATCTTAACATGTTATCTTCATCATCATTAGTCTATTTCACATGCTCTATCCGCCTTAACTCTTATTTGTTAATTGCACTACATGTTTAGTTGAAGTTCTTGTTTCCTTTATTCCATATTCATTATTTAACCATTGAATTCTTACCTGAAGTTGTTGTTGTTGGAATTGGTATTGAGTTATAAAGGTCGTGATTCATATTGAGGCAAAGTATTAAATTGTGAAATATCATTCTGTTGAGTTATTTATTTTCGGTTGTTATTGTTGAGACTCTTGGGTACATTGTGGTTGAGCCATTGGCTCTTTACTACGAAAATACAATAATTGTTGGTTTCTTTGGCAAGTTGTGATATTGTACACTTGAGGTGCAATTTGTGATACGGTGTGATATTGATATGCATGCGGTGGTATAAGGTTTTGGGGTTGAAACGCATGCATTGAGATAAAGTGGGCTTGATATGCGTGGCTAGTAGCGGAACTACTAGAATCCATGCAGTGTTATAAGGTGGGCTAAAACACGAGGTTCTATTTCAAGAAAAAGGATTTTTAAAACTAAATGCAAGGCTCCCGCGCTGATATATGGAAAGATTGTGATTTATTCTTTCGATTTGAGACTGCGAGGCGGTATCTCGGTAGTGACTTGTTGGTATTTCTCTATTCTGCACTTATCTTTGGTTGTTCTATTTCCTTAGCATATCATTTATGGTTTTCTCCGTGTTGCATTATTTGCTTTAGTTCCATGTAGCTAACCTCGATATGTTATTCCTTTTTCAATTTCATTGCTTTCGTTACTACACTGCCATACACTTGGTCTGTCTTTCTTATTTATTCCAGTAGGGCCTTGACTTGACCTCACCACTACTCTACCGAGGTTAGGCTTGGCACTTATTGGGTACCATTGTGTACTTATGCTACGCTTCTGCACATTTTGTGCAGATCTAGGTACCTTCTACCAGACCAGGCATTAGCGAGAGCTTAGCTGCGGAGACTTCAAGGTACACTTGCCGGCTTCCGCAGACCTCGAGTCCCCATCTACCTATGCTACTCTATTTTTCCTTATCCTTTTATAGAACACGGATGTATAGGATTATTCAGTATTTCTATTAGAGCTTGTGACTTGTATTCGCCCGATTTTGGGAGTTGTATATGTTGAGTTGCAGAGTTTATTTTATATAGTTGCTGAGTTTTGAGACTTTAATTATTATTTCAGTTAATTCTGCATAAATATTAGGCTTACCTAGTCTTAGAGACTAGGTGCCATCACGACATCCTACGGGAGAAAATTGGGGTCGCGACAACTTGACACTTACTAGAGATCAAATAACAATTAAATACATAAAGTAGGCACGGTGAGTGTAGAACAAATAGTAGCGAAGCATATAAAGTAACTACTGTAAGTCCACCCATGAGGCTGTATCAAATCACTAAACACGTCACAATCGGCCTTGACGGCGCTAACCCCAATAATTGACAAACCACATCCATTTCCAATAATTAAGCACGAAGCTGCCAAGACGAACAGCCCGATCCCATAGGAATAGTGGTACTCGATACCGCCGAGGCGAACGGCCCGATCCCATTAGAATAGTATTACCAACATGCCGAGGCGAACGACTCGATCCCATAAGAATAGTGTTACCATCATGCCGAGGCGAATGACCCGGTCCCATAAGAGTAGTGTTACCCTCATGTTGAGGCGAACGGCCCAATCCCATAAGAGTAGTGAGGTTTACCTTGCTCGCGGAAGCACCTGCGAGACGAGAAGACACAGATTTATAATTTATCAAGTATTTCCCAATTTTTCTAAAGTAAGAAGCTAAGTCTTTATCTTCAATTTAAACCCTCAGTCTCAGTCTTAATCAAGACAAATAATACACATGATAGACATAAACAATACAAAGAAAGGCATGATGTGAATCTAAGTCTACCCGGATATATCATGAATATAGCTACGTACAGAATCTCATCACCTCGTGCGTACGTAACTCCAATAATAAGTGGCACACAACAATAATACTCCTAAGGGAATAAGTTCCCTCTTACAAGGTTAGGCAAGAGCTTACCTCGATTCCAAGTCCTCAATCCGGTCCTTCAATCTCACTAGAACTCCTCAAACGACGCCGAATACTCCGAAACTAATCAAAAGTCGTATAAACTAGTAAATATAAGCTCGTAAGTTCATAATTTAGTTATTATAATAGCTACCTAAGCCAATTTGGAAGATTCATCAAATTCACCCCCGGGCCCACATACCCGGATTCTAAAATTTTTTGAATATAATTGTTACCCATGACCTCCCGAACTCAAATATATAATTTATTCCAATTTCCACCTCCAAATCCAAGATCAAAATTCTAATTTTTAATTAAACCCTAGGTTCTTCACAAATCCCACAAGTTTCACAAGTTTTTCATGTTAAATCTACCTATAATCCGCGTATTTAACTTGAAAATGGGTGGGGTTTACTTACCTTGTGTTTTTTATGAGAATCTCCCTTAAAAGTGCTCTCAAAATCTCCTAAGAACAAATAAAAGTGTGAGGAAAATGGCCTAAATCTCGGATTAAAAGCTCTCACTGTCCAGCGATTTTTGCACCTACAGTCACTTAATCGCATCTTCGGAACCGCAGGTGCGGCCAAAGGGTCGCATCTGTGATCACCCACAGCCTACAACTTCCTCGCTTCTATGGACGACGAGGCACTCCTGCGGGGTCGCTTTTGCGCATCTACTTCTGCGGACTCCTTCCGTTTCTATGATCCCCAGCCAGCCGGCTTCCGCAACTGCGGAGACTCAATCGCATATGATTGTACCAGAGCTGTGATCAATCGCATCTGTGATCACCCACCCAGCTCCAGCCTCAATTCCACTTCTGCAACTACTAGACCGCTTCTGCAAGCTCGCACCTATGGCCATTTCCACCCAGGTGCGATTGTACCAGAGCTGAAGCCACCAGCAGCCCCCCATGTCCAAAACCAAGTCCAATTCCAATCCGATTCGCACCCGAGGCCCTCCGGGACCCCATCCAATTACACTAACGCATCCAACAACATTATACGGACTCGCTCGCGCGATAAAAAAGGCCAAAATAACATCTAGAATCATGAATCGGAGGCCGAAACACATGAATTTAACATGAAACTCAGAAACTTCTAAAAACACTTCCGCTCGTCCGATTCCTATAAAATCAACTTGGAATGACGTCAAATTTTGCGTACAAATCACAAATTACCACACGGAGCTATTTCCCATCTCAGAATTCCAAACGGACCTCGATAATATCGAAGACTACTCTAAATAAAATTTAAAGAAATAGAAAATCTTTAATGAACTAACTTTCCACATTAAGCGCCGAAATGCTCTTGGTTTACCCGAAACCCAAACCGAACACACGCCCAAGTTCGAAATCATCATACAAATCTGTTGGAACCTTTAAATCTCGGTTCTGAGTTCGTTTACTCAAAATATTGACCCAAGTCAAACCTGGCCACCTTAGGCCACTATTAAGGAACTAAGTGTTCTGATTTTAATCCGAACCCTTCCAAACCGAAAACAACCATCCCTGCAAGTCATAAAATAGTAAAAGCACATATGGGAAGCCTTAATTAGGGGGACAGGGATCTAGTAAGCAAAACGACTGGTCGGGTCGTTACATAAGGTCGGATAAGATGGGATATTCATGATTAAGTATGAGGGCTAAGTTTATACTACGTTTGGTTGACGATATAAATATATTTCGGGATAAATTTTACCTTCAACCAAACATAATATTGATTTATTATCATACTTTATCCTACCTTATCCCACGTACCAAACGACCCCTAAAACTTATATTTTTAAACGTGTCATAATAGTTGTGTGGTTATAAGACTTTTAAGATTTATAATCCTAAATAAACAATAACCACTTATATTAGTGTAGAAGTTTGACATAAAAAGTAACATGCGGAGTTCAAATAAAACCGTTTCAAATTTAAAAATGTCTCTTTTTTTTAGACGAACTATTAAGAAAATAGTACTATTGTTCTTTTTTAATGAATGAAATAATATTTAATGATTATTGAAAAAAGATATTACAATAGTAATCGAAAATATGGAAAATATTACATCATAATTTACTTTCTTTTTATTTTTTTGGTTGGTTTGGGGGGGGGGGGGG
>MCJB01043232.1:10832-31609 GCA_002018475.1 Nicotiana obtusifolia
GGGGGGGGGTGACCTCTAGAGAAAAGACAAGATAGAAGTAATATCACATCATAGTTAGAATGTGAATTAATTAGTGAATTTGGATTCTTGAGAAATATACATAAGTAACACATCGTTAATATAATTGTAAAGCTGTGAGGATGCATGTGGATTGGTTGAACTGCCAAGATGTGAAAGTAAATATACTTGGAATGATAGACATGGAAATGGAAGAGTGATGTCCAAAATAGTTTAGGTGCTTATTAACATAGATTGGCTGAATAGTATTCCAAGCTTCAAAGCTCATTTTCTACCATAGGGAATAAGTCATCATTGTCCCATAAAGCTGGTTCTTACTGATGGTCCTAGAAGGGATAGAGCTACTTCTAAATATTGTAATGTTTGGGCAACCCATCCATCATTTCTTGATGTAGTTAAGGAAGGACGGGCTCAACAGGTGAATGGTTCAGTATGTTTAGAGTGGTGAAAAACTAAAATACCTGAAGCAAAAACTGAGAAAGTTGAATGGCCAACATTTTAGTAATGTACTTGCAGTAGCTGATGAAGACATGCTTAACCTTGCTCCGGCACAGGCAAAACTACGTTTGCACCCTCAGGATATTACTCTGCAGACAAAATAAAAGGAGCTATTTCATAAATTCAGACAATCTTCATACTTAGCTGAACTTTTCTTGCAATAGAAAAGTAAGGCGACATGAATAAGCTTGGGAGATGACAACACAAGATATTTTTTCTCTATGATCAGGCACAGGAAGCTCCTACAAAATATCATCCAGTTAACAGACAGTCAAGCATAGTATAAACTTATCAAAGTGTTATTGCCTCTATATTTGTTGATTACTATAAGACTTGCTACGGAAGAAAGTTTCTGGTAGGATAAAAACTTTCAAGAGTTTTATGAGGAATGGCAAGTGTTTATCAATAGAACAACAGATTCAGTTGTTGAAGCCATATACAAGAGCAAAGGCCAAAGCTGCAATGTTTCATATAGATGTGAATAAAAGCCCTGGTGCGGATGGATTTGGAAGTGGTTTCTTCAAGGCTTCCTGGTCTATGGTTGGAGAAGATGTAAAAAAATGTCATCTTGGAATTCTTCGATAATGGCTAGATGTTGAAACAACTAAATTCAACTATCATAGCCTTAATTCCCAAAGTTGAAGATCCTCTGAATGCAAGCTAATATAGGTCACATGTTGCAACACCATGTATAACGGCATCTCAAAACTCATTTGTACTAGACTAAAGGAAGTCCTCCCAACAATAGTGGCAGGAAATCAAGCCGCTTTTGTAGAAGGTAGATCCTTAATTCATAATGTTTTGATATGCCATGATATATGATAGTACGCTAGAATCCCATGTTTTAGTCATAGTTTGCACCATAATTACTGTATTTTACTTGTGTTTGAGCTTAAATGATAGTGAATTGCACTCATTATGTGTTTTATGCCTTGCAGGAAGTAAATCCGAGCTATTAAGATAATGTGGAGCTAAATTGAACAAGTGGAGCTTTCAAGTCTGAGTAAAAGCCCAAAAAATTAAGCTTGGACCACATTCGAGGGTCGGGACCCAATTCTGGATATCAAAAAGTGGAGAAAATAATTTACTTTGAGAAAACATCACAGTCGCGCCGCATGGGACGCCGTGAGGTGCGGCAGTGCAAAATGGCCTGTCTGACAAAAATCTGCTTTCTGAAAATTTACACTAGCGCGACGCAGGGCGCGAGGCATAGCGCGATGTATTAGAGTATTTTTGCAGTCCAATTTTCCTACTTCGACTTGGAAAGGATAGATCCGTCCGGACCCATTTCTATATGGTATAAATACACTAAAAACATAATTTTTAGAGGACTTTTGACCTTGGAAGCTTTAGGAGAGCATTGGAGGCTACAAGACACGGGATTTCATCATCTTTTCATCAATTCAAGATAGGAGTTTTGATTGTAACGTTAGATTGATACTTTCTCACTCTTTAATTATATTTGTGATGACTTCCTCCATAATTATGGAGTAGTTTACCTTAATGTTTGACATGATTTGGTAATTTGGTTGTTGTTTATGAATTTTATTATTATTTAATTGCTTGAATTTATTGGAGGAGCTTTAGTAAAGTTGTGATTTTTATTTTTATAGTGTTTAATCAAAAGAGGAACATCTTATTGAATATCATTGCAGCGTATGTCTTAGTTGGTGATTCTTTAAAATAATCGAGAGAGCTTTTTGAGTTACTGTTTAAATTAAGATTGAGAAATATTTGCGAGAAATTTCTCTTAGATCATTCCTACCAATAGATTCTTGCAAGTTTCACCGCACCTCACATTAGTTTATTTGAAAGATTTAGATTTAATCGAGAGAGGAGTCTGAATCGGAAGTATAAGCTAATCACCTATTAAATTTGTGAGAATCGATAGAAACTCAAGAGTGAAATATAAGAGTATCATATCTAGGATAACAACTTCGCACCTATCATGTCAAAACTCTTATTTCTCACATTGATAATAAACCAACTCTGCGAATCACTAATTCTTTGCAGTCAATTGTCAATTGCTTTACTTTAATAGTTAATCGTAGTTCGTAATCATTCTACTCAGTTTTGATCATCCCGAATAGCAGTTAAACTAGGAATTACTAGAGTATTATTTAAATCCAATCCATGTGGAGACGATAATCATAACTATACTATCTTTGGCTAGCGAGCATTAATTTCATGTTGTGTTTGTGCTCGCCAATATACTGAGACATTATAACAGGAAAACTACTCCAAAATGCCTAATGAAGATAGATTTAAGGAAAGCATATGACATGGTTAGTTGGAGTTTTTATAGGAGGTCCTACATGGCTATGGCTTTCCTAGATCATTTGTCCAATTGGTGATGTGTTGCGTTACAATTCCTAGTTACATTGTCAAAGTTAATAGAAAAGGATATGGTTATTTTCAAGGAGAGAGAGGACTAAGACGGGGGATCCCATGTCACCCCTGCTGTTTGTTCTAGTAATGGATTACCTGATAAGAGGCCTTGGTTAGATGAATGAGCTTCTAGATTTTCCCTTTCATCCATTGTGTAAAGCAACTAAGTTGACGCACCTAATCTTTGCTGATGATTTGATGTTGTTCTGCAAAGGGAAGTTGCTTCTATTAACGGGATGATGGAAGTTCTTAACCACTTCAGTCCAGCATCTGGGCTTTTGGCCAACCTAGACAAATTGGGGAGCTGTATTCATCTTACCACAAAGTGTAGTTAAGAGCATTGATAAAATATAGAGAAATTACTTGTGGGGTAATTCCATAGGCCAAAGGAAGGTATCACTTGTTGCATGACAAAAGGTCTGTATACCTAAAAAATATGGAGGACTGAACATAAAGGGATGTAAACCAATAGAATATAGCTTCTGTTGGTAAGATGTTATGGCATGTGGCAATGAAAAAGGATGTAGTATGGTTGAAATTGGTTTATGAAGTCTATATGAAAACCAATCACAATATCTGGGAGCACCAACCCTCACAGGATTGTAGCTGGTATTGGAAAAAGTTGAATGCTCTAAAGGAGAACATGGCAAAATGGTACAATAGAGGTGTCTACCAACTGACTGCTAATAGTTTATACTCAGTTTCCAACAGCTACATAGCACTGAAGGGAAACATGACCAGGCTGAGAGAAGCTGAGCTTATATGGAATGTTGTAATTCTGCCAAGGCAAAGAGTGATTACTTGGTTAGCATACCAAGACAAGATAATGACCAAAGAAAGACTGATGAGGCTAAACATTCCTATCAATAGAGACCTCAATTGCCTACTGCGTGATCGTGTAGCACCTGAGACTCACCAACATTTATTTGTGGATTGTAATTGGTTCCAGAATATACGAAGAGGCAACAGGAGTTTGCAATAGATCAAGTAGGCACTGGAGGCAGTTCACGGAGGAAGTGGCAGCGGCAATCATTGGTGCACTAATATACTACACTTGGCAACACGGGATTGGAAACATTCCTAGAGGACCATTGTAAATAGTGCATTTATAGAGACACAAAAAGGAACTTAGGGAGAGGAATAGTATGTTAGAATGTTCTAAGAGAGCTAGAAACTGCCCAGTTTTGATACAGAGGCTATGGATGGTAGATTGTTTTCTTTTTTCTTTTGAGATCTAGAGAGGTTTCTAATCAGAGTGGATTGGAACAACAAGATGCTCTTAGTTTGCCAATCGTTTGGTTTCTTCTGGTAATATTATAACGATCCGCCCGGTTGTTTTGAGTATTTTTGCACCGATCCCCTATTTATTCCTTCCTTTATATTATTTTTTGATTATTTGACTTGGGGGAATGTTTGGTTTTGGTTTCGAGTGAGTTTCGGAGTGAAATGGGATACGTCGTCCCTAAGTTGGAGGTTTAAGTTAAAAGACTTGACTGTAGTTTGACTTTTGTATAAATGACTCCGAAATAGAGTTTTGGTGATTCCAATAGCTCCGTATGGTAATTTTAAACTTAAGAGAGTGTTCGGATGTTGATTTGGAAATCTGTTGGTCGTTTCGACATTAATTGGCGAAAGTTGGAAAGTTGAAGGTTTGGACGGTTGGAAAGGTTGATCGTGAGTTGACTTTATTGATATCGGGGTTAGATCTTGATTCTGAAAGTTGAAATAGGTCTGTCATATCATTTATAACTTGTATGCAAAATTTAAAGTCAATTGGAGTTGTTTTGGTATGAATCAACATTAGTTTTGGAATTCGGAAGTTCATAAGTTCATTAGGCTTGAATCGATGCGTGATTCGTGGTTTTAGTATTTTTTTGATGTGATTTGACACTTCTATCGTGTTCATATGATGTTTTAGGACTTTCTGGTATGTTTTGTTGAGGTCCCGGGGGCCTCGAGTGTAATTCAAACCATGTTCGGCCCATTTCAGAATCTTAAGGATTGCTGAAACTGCTGAATTTGCTGATGTCTGGTTTCCTTCTTCGCGTTCACAAGAGTGGTCTCGCGTTCTCGAAGGGTATCTGGGAGGCAGGTGAGGTTTGTTCTTTGCGTTCGCGAAGGTGGCCACGCGTTCGCAAAGGTATGAGGAGTTGTTCACTGCGTTCGCGTATGAGGGGTTCGCGTAGGCCTGGACTTAGTGTGCATCGCATTCGCGTGGGGGATCTCACGTTCGCGAAGAGGAATCTGGCAGCTGGGACGCGAAGGTGAGGCACATTCTGCGTTCGCGAAGAAGGATAACACCTGGGCAGATTTGAAGTTTCAAAATGAAGGGGTCATCTCATTTTCATATTTTGGACCTACAGAGCTTAGTGTGAGGCGATTTTTCGACAGTTCTTCAAGGAGATTGTTGGGGGTAAGTGATTCTAATCAGGATTGGACTATATTTGATGAATCTATTACTATTTTCATCATCTAATTAGGGATTTGAGTTGAAAATTCGGGGGAAAATGATAAAAACTTCCTAGACTATATTTTGGGTTTTTGAAAGGCAATTTGAGATCCTATTCGAGTAATTCTTGTATGGTTGGACTCATTATCAAATGGGTGTTCGGAGTTTGTAATTTTGGTCGGGTTCCAAAACGTGGGCCCGGGTTGACTTTTTATTTATTTGCAAAGATCGTAACTTTATATTCAATTTAGTTTCCTATAGTTTATATGTATAGTATGAAGTTAGTTTGGCTAGATTCGAGCCGTTCGGAATTTGGATAATCGAGGGAAAGGCCTACTAGTGTATTGAGTTAGCGTGATTTGAGGTAAATGTCTTGCCTAACTTTGTGTGGGGGAATTACCCCTTAGGATTAGTGTTGTTTTGTGATAATTTTGATGTGTTGAAGCCGTGTACGTAAGGTGACGAGTGTGTACACGGGCTAAATATGGAAATTTATCGGTTTTAGCTATGTAGATTCCTTTCACGCCATAATTGAGTTGTCTTAACATTTTATACTCATCATCATTAGTCTATTTTCACATGTTCTACTTGTCTTATCTCTAACTTGTTGATTGCTCTAAATGTTTAGTTGAAGTTCTTGTTTCCTTTATTCCATATTCCTAATTTAATCGTTAAATTCCTTATTTGACACGAATGTGGGTTGTGGTGGCATGGATAGGTGCATGAAGTGTTGAACAGTGATTATGGGGCAACTCCGGAGCAATTCTTAGCACGTTCGAGGACGAATATACGTTTAAGTGGGGGAGAATGTAACAACCCGACCAGTCATTTTGAACTCTAGCATGTCGTTCAGCGGTTTTAGGCCTGAGGCAGCTCCATTTCATGTATTACGACTTGTACGTGTGGTCGGAATTGGATTTTGAGAAGTTTAGAGTTGATTCGAAAGAAAAAAATTCAAATTGTGGAAGCTTTAAGTTGGAAGAATTGACTAAGGTTTGACTTTTGAGAAAACAACATCGGAATAGGGATTTGAAGATTCCAATAGGTTCATATGATAATTTCGGACTTGGGCGTATGCTCGGGTTGAGTATCGGGTGGTCCGAAAGCATTTCGGCACTTATTATGGAAAGTTGGCATTTTGGAAGTTCTGGAATTTCATAGGTTTGGTTTGAAGTAGATTTTGATGTTATCGATATCCGTTTGGAGTTCCAAGCCTTGGAATAGGTTCATATCGTGATTTGTGACTTGTGCGTAAAGTTTGGCGTCAATCCGGAATGTTTAAGTGTAATTCGGACGTGTTCGACGAAGTTTGGAAGTTGAAAAGTTTAAAGAAAGATTTCAATCGTCGATTCATAGTTTTGATATTGTTTGACGTGATTTGAAGCTTTAACTAAGTTCGTATCGTATTTTGCAACGTGTTGGCATATTTGGTTAAGGTCTCGAGTGGCTCGGATTCCGGACGGGGTTCGGATCGACTTGAGCCTTGTTGAAGCTGATGGGAATTTCTGTTGCTGGTGCGATCGCTTCTGCGGAAGTTTGGTCGCACAAGCGACTTCGCAGAAGTGAGGTGAAGCTCGCAGAAGCGACTTGGGCAGCCTGAGCGTGTGGTCGCAGAAGCGGAGGCGAGCAGTGCACCTGCGTATGCGCAGAAACGAGGCCAATGCCGCAGGTGCGGGCAAATGCGCGGATGCGCTAGGCAGTGTCGCACCTGCGATTGCTCAGGAGCGAAAGAATTTCTGCAGGTGCGATGGGCTGCTGACAGTGGACTTCTGTAGGAGTTTTTCTCGCAGAACCGGGCTCGCAAGTGCATCCACAAGTGCGAAAGTCGCTGGGCAGTGGGGTGTTTTTAATCCGAGACTTAGCCCATTTCTCTCACATTTTCATTTGGTTGGGCGATTTTTGGATATCTTGGAGGGAAGATTTTTATCATCTATGTCAAGGTAAGTAACTCCCGCATATTGTGAGTTAAATACATGGTTTATATATGGATTTAAACATGAAAATTTGTAAAAATTTAGGATTTTGAAAGAAAACCTAGAAATTGGTATTTTTTGGTTTTTGACCACGAAATTGGGCATGAAATTTGAAATAAATCATATATTTGAGTTTGTGGCGTCATTGGTAAAGTTTATCATTGAAATTTTTTGGAATTCGGGCACGTGGGCGCGAGGGTTGATTTTATTGACTTTTTGAGCGGAGTTGGGAATTGCTATAAATTGATTAATTATAAGCATTGGAGTACATTTTGATTGATTTGCACATTGTTTGCCTAGTTTTGGATCGTTTGGCTTTGAGTTGAAGAATTTTAGAGGCATTGGAGCCGGTTATGGAACTTCGGAGCGAGGTAAGTCTCTTGTATTACTTTGTGAGGGGGAAACTACCTCCCGTACGTAGCTAAAGCATGTTTATGTCCAGGTAAACTTAGAACCTTTATCATGTGATATTTGAATAATTTGAACTCATTCTGCTGGCTTAATTAATTGAATTTATAATTGAAATTAATTTAAAAATAAATGTATGTATACTAAGCCAAGCCTTATCACCTTGAGTTGTTGGCAAGTTATTTGAGAAACGGTAAAGATTATATTCACTTTGTGCTCGTGTACTGCGTTGTAAGCATGTGTCTTGTAATTTGGTAACTTCCCTCCTTTCTTGTGGAGCGGGCCGAACGCCTCGGTAGTATACTAGATGCATCTATGGTTCGTGTTGCTCAACCCTCGGCAGTGTACACATTATTATGGATCGGGTCGAATGAGACATCGACATAATCGTGCGTTATATCGCTGGCAGTCCGAACATTCACGAAATTATCTTTCCACTGATGTCCGGCATTTTATATGGTATTTCTTATCCGTTTGTTACTGGTACTTGATACATATAAGTTGTTGAGGTAGAATACAGGACTGAGAAATTCATACTTTTAAAGAAATATTTGCAAGATTAGGCAGATTTACCCCATTATTGCAGTGTGCTTCACATCTGCTTATGATTTACTATATTGTTTTGTTGGACCTCTAGTAAGTGTCGATGTCGACCCCTCGTCACCCTTGATTTATGTACTCATGCTACACTTCTGCACTAAATATGCAGGATCTAACAGGTTCAATTAGTGGTCATTTTGGCGCGTGGCCGCAGCTGCTGAGGAGACTTTATGGTGAGCTGCATTCCAGGCTACATATCACAGCCCACAGAGTCTCCGTCGTACCATTTACTTTATCCTGTTTTATTTATATTTCGGACGGATGTTGTATTATTATTGTACTCCTTAGTAAATACTCATGCATTTATGACATCGGGTTTTGGGATATAATAGTTGATACTTACAGTTTTGTATATTATCATCGCCTTTCATTTCTTTTATAAACTACAAATTTTGTACGTTCTCGTGGATTTAAAACTGTAAATTTCCTTCTTATAAAAATCTATGATTTTGAAAGTAATAAAATGAGTAATTAAATTGATCAATCACCATTGGCTTGCCTGACGGTGTTGTTAGGCATCATCACGACCTATAGTGAATTGTGGGTCGTGATATTTGAGATCTGAATGATTAAGCAGATTTGTGATGGAAATTTAAATAATTAAGATTCAAACCTTTATCAGATGCAAACAAATGAGGCGTTATAGTAACTAGTGTAGGATTTAATTATTTTTCATCAATTTTTTTGGAGTTATGAATGTAATTATTTCTTCTTCTATTTTTCTTTTTTAGAAACTGGAATAATTATTCATTAATACTATGAAAAGTCAGACCTAAGATCCATGGGATCATTACAAACAACTGAAATGCCTTCTATGGCATTTAGGTTACCAAGTTTAGCAAGCTTCCTACAGTTACTTTCGACGACTAACTTATTAGGAAAAGGAAGACTCTCCTTGTCCGCCAGCATCCTGGACTCAACAAAGGTAGGGGGTACTACAAAACACATTAAGCTATCTGGATTTGGCTGCCTAGCTCCTTTCTGTGCTAACAGGTGAGCTACTTCATTTCATTGTCGAAAGTTATGACGGATCACCAGCTCCTTACCCTGCCTGGATATCAACTACCTGCAAAAGTGTAGAAGATAGTCGAGGTGTGGCCATCTTCCAAAAGATTGATTACATGTGTCGAGTCAGTTTCTACTTCAAGTGGATAAAGGTTATGTTGTAGAGCCAATTCCAAGCCTTTTTTTAAGGCAAGAATTTCTGCTTGCGCACATGCTAATGCATGCTTTTTCTCATGAAATTTCAGGATCCAGTCACCCCTGCAGTTTTTATAACTCCTCCTAAGCCACCGATATTGTGCCTGAAAGCTCCATCCTTATATTTAGTTTGTACTATCCAGTACAGGGTTTATGCCAGCGAGTGTTAGCATTGGATTTTCCTCGAGTGACTACTTTCTCTGTTAGTCAGGAGAACATACTCTATATTCCAATATATATGCACATAAATTTTAGTCCTTATAATGTAAAATAAATATATAAGGGTTTAGGTTATATATATAGTTAAAAATATTTACGCTATTAATGTAGTTTAATATGAGACAGTAGTTCAATTACTATCTTTATTAGATTAAAAAAATACTTACTGTAGAAATTTACCTATAGGCTATAACTGCCTTATAAATGAATTAATTATGGGATAATCTTTTATATCGTCATAATATAAAACTTAAATGCAAAAGATAAAGTTATTCCTTCTGTTTCATTTTATACGACAATTTGGTTGTGCATGAAATTTTAGAAAAGAAAAACTTCTGAAATTTTTGATCTCAAATATGTTATGAACTTGTGTAAATATATAATTAAATTATTAGGATAAGAAATGGCAAGTTATAATTAATATATTTTTAAATATATTTTTTTAAAATAAATTAAAAAATAGTTTCATATAAAATAAAATACAGGGTGTCATAAAATATGATTAAAGAAAAGTAATAAGGCGCATTAAACATATATTAGGTAGCGATAAATTTTGGTTTGGTTAGAAATGAATAAATGTGCATGCAGGTGGAGCATTAATAATGTAGGTAATAGGCAAGACAATGACAAAGGTAAAAGGAATCATAAATAACTGCAGCTTTATTTACAGAGACTTCAAGCCAGAGTCAAGTACTCCATATAGATACAGTTACAAAGCTTGCTTCCAACAATAGAATCAAAATTTAAAAAAATAAAATTACAGGAATTTATAGTATATATTAACAGCATAAAATTCTTTTGGCGGATACATCCACAGTCCCTTAAATTTTTCAGTATATTTCATCTAGATACTTGAATTAAGGGCTGTTCTAATTAAATACAATAACACATGATAAAGTGTTTATTTTGGAAAAATGACTCTTGATTTTCTTCTTTTAATTGAGTGGGTCTTTTATTTAACGAAGAGGTAGTTTATATTAGTTGATTGCGTACTGTTTTAGCTGACCAGCCTTATTTTTATATTGTATAGCAAAGACTTGTATAGTTGTATTTGGTGTGTATAATTAAAGGAGGTCGCATATTTTAAGTAGTTAACTTATCCACACTTTATCATGTGTTCAGTTGTTCAATTGAAATAATCCTTAGTTCAAGAATAAAATATACTGGAAGTATAAAGGGCGGTCGATGTATTCTGCCGATTTTTTTACATTAGTAACACATTTTTACATATGCTCTATCTTATTTTTTGACGATATCAATTTTTTGTTATTTTTTCTTTGGTGTTCATTGTTTATATTGAGGTGCCGCTTAATCAAGATTCATGTTGTATAAGGCCCTTTAAAGAAAATAATGCTTCTTACCAAGCATTTTTTCATTGTCAAAACTCAACTCAAAATTTGTGATTAAATATAGTGAAATCTTATTCATCATATGTAATTACATTTGAAATGACCTTTTTCCACATTGTGTATGTACTGAAGTGAATCTCAAAAAGGAGTAACACATCAGCAGCAGTAGTAAACTAGTAATAGTACTAACCCCATACCCCCAGTTCAGAAACATACAATTCCAAATTCCCCATACATTTACATTTTACAATTACACATTGCTTTCTGAAATATTTCTTGAACTTTTCACTTTCACATGTTATTTTCTTGTTCCTGTTATCAAATATTGTTACTTTTGTCTCTCTTCTTGTTTCTCTTCTACCAACACCACACCCCCTTTTAACTGAAATGAAACTCACATTCTTCTTACCCTTCATTTTAGGCGGATAAACCGGTGTTTCACAGATCCAAGTGTACAAAAATCTTGGTAATTTTATGCTCTTTTGAGTATTTCATTCTCTTCTACTGACACCCTTTTCTTCTTTTTACATTCCTTGAGTTTTGCATTAAACTACAAAGTCATGTTCATCTGACTTTAGCCTCTGTTCATCAGCTTTGAGTAATACAATTATTGTGGTTCTTGCTTTTGGGGTTGTAGAAATACCTCTATTTAATTACATAAAATGAGTATCTTCATATTTAATGGTGAAACTTTTCAAATTTTTTTGATACAGAAATTTCCAGAATGCCATTGCTTTTCTTGAGATTTTATGACTGTTTCTTGATTTAAGCATTTTTGTCAACAGGGTGTTGATTGATTTCAGCATTTAACTCAGCTGGGAAATGGTAATCTCTGTGGCCAATTGAATTGAATCTCATTGTTTTAGTATTTTGCTGTGGCAATATGGATAGATAAAGGTTGGTCCTTCTCTTCATTTTCCCTTTCCTTAGCATTTTTATTGGTAGTTAACAAATATGTTTGTATAAAGATTGTGTCTTTCTGCTGTTTAACATTGTCAATTTGATGTCTTTTGAGAAATCTTGCTTTCCTCTTCACCTTGTTTTCTCTCCTTTTCAGTTTTAGATTTCCTTTCTCTTTATTATTGGCATTGTTAACAAACATGGATGTGTGAAGATTGTGTCTTTCTGCTGTTTGTTATCACCACTTTGATGTCTTTATGAAAATCTTGTCTTTCTCTTAGATAGTCGTTCTGTATTTGCATAATATTGGCATGAGATGATTTAAATAGAATAACATGGTCAGTGAGGA
This sequence comes from Nicotiana obtusifolia, assembly GCA_002018475.1. Classification (NCBI taxonomy): domain Eukaryota; kingdom Viridiplantae; phylum Streptophyta; class Magnoliopsida; order Solanales; family Solanaceae; genus Nicotiana; species Nicotiana obtusifolia. The sequence continues at coordinate 23,184 of MCJB01043232.1, forward strand.
TTTATATAGCCGATCCCAACTTGTTTGCAATTGAGGCGCAGTAGTTGTTGTTTGGCTCAATTGAGTTGATTTTAGGTTTGTGATTTCACTTATTCACTAGTCCATTGCTGATTTTTTCACTTCTTTTGCATCTTTTTATTGTGTGGAAAATTTTGTGATGGCAAACTGACTCCAAGTTATTGCTGTTGATTGCCCAAATTTCCTAGTTTTGCTCATCTTTCAATCATGACAGTTCGAAATAAATAGGTGAAATGTGATTAAACATTCTTTTGTCCTAAATATATCTCATTACTTTGGCAGAAAAACAAGAGTTAAGATGGAGAGTCAGGAGTTTCGGCGGTGGGATGAATTAATTCCTGATGCACTTGGTCTAATATTTAGGAACCTTTCACTTCAAGAGGTATTGACTATAGTTCCAAGGGTTTGCAAGTCATGGGGAAAAGCGGCAAGAGGTCCTTATTGTTGGCAAGAGATCGACATCGAGGAATGGAGCAAAAATCGTTGCCCTGATAACCTTGATCGGATGCTTCAATTTCTTATTACAAGAAGCTGTGGTTCTCTCCGTAAGCTTTGTGTTTCTGGTCTCTCCAGGGAATCAAGCTTCACATCCATTGCAAACAAGTAAGTACCTTTTCACCTTTTGACGCTATTTACATCTCTCAGCTACTGCAATAGTCTACGAATCACATATTTTAAGATGCTATACTCAAGTCAAATTGAGTTACTTTGATTGAATTTGAATGTTTTCTTGTTTTGCTTGCTAGTGCCAAATCTTTGCAGATGTTGCGGTTGCCAAAAAGTGATATAGGCGATTCCATCGTGGAACAGGTCGCCGGAATGTTCTCGAACATTACATTTTTGGATGTGAGCTACTGCATAAATATAGGAGCCAGAGCGCTTGAAGCTATAGGGAAGCACTGTAGATGTCTAACTGGTTTGCGTCGAACAATGCATCCCCTTGAGGTTATTGACAAGCTTTCCCAAGACGATGAAGCCCTTGCAATAGCTAGTACAATGCCAAAGCTCAAGCAGCTCGAAATTGCTTATATGCTGGTTGGTACAACAAGCATAACCGAGGTCCTTAAAAACTGCGGACATCTTGAGCTGCTCGATGTAAGGGGTTGTTGGAATGTGAACCTTGACGAAAATTTCGTAAAGAAATTCCATCAGCTAAAGGTAGTCGGTCCACTTGTCATAGATTGCTACGATCGGAACGGATGGGACAATTGTTCTGATTATTCAAGTTCTTCTGGCTATGTACCATGGGATTTTGTGGCTGGTGACATGGACGATGACGATTTTGATGACATGTCCAATGTGTATTGGGAGGAAGATGATCATAGTATTGAGGACGTCGAAATGTGGTTTTATGATGACTTAAATGCTGTGGACTCTGGATGCGATTGGCCGCAATCTCCTTGAGGTTTGCCTGATCAAATTCTACTTATTCAATTTCGAGAAGTTCTACGTTACTTCTCTCTTCGCTGCTAAATACCTCTACATAAGAAAGTTTGCTTGCTTTCTACAATGTATATGCTAATTCTGTGTCTGTGTACCTTCTCCTCTTTCTTCTTTTCTTCTCCTCTGCAGTTTTTTTTTGGGTTGCCAAGATAGATTTTTTGATAATTTACTTGTTTGTCCCTTCTTGCCAAATCGCCATAACCTCAAGCCATATTATGATTTTTATATCAAGTGTCCAGTTGTCGCCTATTTATAGCGACCTGTTTATCAATTATGGCCATAAGAGATACAGGGGTTATGGTTTCTATTCTATTTTGTGGAAGTATCACCTATACTTTGCTACTCCAAATACTCATTGTCGAAAAAAGCAGAGTTAAGGTAATGAAGAGAGATTGCAATAGGAGTTGATTTTCGTCTAGTTTCACTAACTATGAGGAAAAGGGTTTAGAAGCCAAGAAGAACAATTGGAAGAGTGAAGTGAAAGCTAGAATCTAACAAGTTTTATGTGATTTCTTGGATCCTCAAAGAGACACCCAAGGAAAGGTGTGTGAAAGAATTGTCGACCCTGCTTGTCCAGAAGAGAACTGTAGTCCTTGATAACATGTGAGTGATGCAAAGTTATCCGCTATCTGTGCTGGTGAATGGATTAGTCGAGTTGCACGCAAATTGGTCTCAACACCTCTGTTATTAGAAAGAATGTGAGTAATGCTCGTTGTGCTTTGTTAACTTTGTATCATGTCAATGACTGTTATAAACCTACTAGTTATGTTTGGCCTCAATTATTAAGTTTAAACTTCTCTTGTTATAGACAAATTAGTCAATGTACAAGTTTAAATTTTACCCAGAACTATGTTTCTTGCATAATGATTTGTTGCATTCTTGCCAAAAATTGTTTTCTCAGCTCTTCGGTCGTTATTAGTTAAGCAAATTGTAGCATCTTTGAAGATTTTTTTAAGAATTCACTTGTTTTTCCTTTTAAACTATAGAGTAGGATTATGAAATGGATCGACATGATCTAACAATTGAGTTGGAACTGATGAATATAAGACATTTTTCTAATAATCAAGTGTAATTAATTTCTTCTGTAATTTTCTATTGATTTTTTTCATATTAAACCAGATTAAAGATAGCGTTATAATTAGTTCAACTATCTTCCACCACTATCTTCCTCTCTGAGTTGTGTTCTAGAAATGAAACATTTATAAATAAGAATTGCTTTTGAGAGTGAAAACATCTAGTTGTATGTGGAGGACAAGACGTGGGAGGCGAGACTAAGATGGTTCGAGCACATGAAGAGGAGAGACACAGATGCACCAGTGAGGAGGTGTGAGAGGTTGCCATGAACGGACAATACTTCGCTCAGTGTCTTTCATGTATTTTTATATTTCTAGACTTCTGTTATTACTTGTTGTTTCGTTCGTACGGCTTTCTAATTGCACTACCTAGTGTTAGTTTTGTGTTTTCATTTCGTTTTCTGATTGGTTTGCTTGTCATTGTCATTAGCCATTTTCTTTATCTTTCCTGAGCCGAGGATCACCAGAAACTACTTCTTTGCCTTTTAAAAGTAGGGATAAGGTTTGCGTATACACTACCCTCGCCAGACCTCACTTGTGGAATATACTGAGTTTGTTGTTGTTACACCAACTGCAAATATTTTCCAAATCCTTTCTAACTTTACACTAAGAATTAAACTATAGTATTAATCTGGTGCAAATACCATATGAAGGTGAAAATATTTCTGGATTTACCCGTAGTTGCTATAACCCAATTGAAATCCCAAATTTAAAAGGCGAAAATCAGTATTCGCTGATAAAAAATATCAAGCAGAGAGTGAGCCACGAGGTCATTGTTAGTCCTAATTAATTTCTTGTATCTTACCGTTTAAACTCTACTTTTATTGACATACAAAACCAGAATTTAGTGCATCTAATTTAATTTAAGTAATTATTTATGACATAAATTTTTATATTGGTGATATAATCAAGATATATCTTATCTACATATTACGAAGTTGCCATTATACATTGTCTTCTAAAATTATTTTTCGAGTCTACCATAAATTTACCCTTACTTAAGCATAAGATAAAAAATAATGAAAAAGAGGATTAAATACAATTATGCACAATAGTAAAAGGAAAAAGAATAGGTTCTACAAAAGGTGTTTAAATTAAATCCTAAGAAAAAATTATTTTTTCTTCAAAACTTTCGAATGCAATTCTCAACTTATAATAGTATAAACTTTTTTATATAGTCCAGTATAGTCCTAATTACAAGAAAAGTAGTGAAATTTTATCATGTTTATTCAATTAATCATGTGTTAGTTATTTATCCATTACTATCCAAATTTCAGTTCAATAGAAATAGTCAAAAAATTTCATGATTATCTAATTACTACATACTTCATTAGTTACCCTTTCAAATTTAACTCTACTTATACTGAAATGCCACTTATATTCTCAAATACTCGGTCAGTACCAAAACAATCCCCCAAAAAAACTGACTATCCAAGAGTCAAACAAATAAATTACGGTTAATATCTCTAATAATTTTTATACTTTTTGGCCCTTTTAGCCATTTAAGAGTGCTCGGATATGACTATATTTAAGGAAGAGTATTAGGATTAATTAGCGAAATAAATTAAGATATTTGAGTTTTTTTGGGTCATTTTACAATGACTGGAAGCTCCTCTATTCCCCCTTATATGTAGTAGTAAATTTCTTAACTTCTTAAACTTTTGAGAAAAGGGAACTTTGCCAACAAATTTCATGATATCTACTCTTTTATTTTTATGTTTTATTCTTTTGAAAATCTTATAGTAATTTACTTTACGAAAAGTAGTACTTCTTCCTGTTCATAATAAGTAATTTTTTCGCCTTTGACATACCCCTTAAGAAAATACTAACTCCAAAATAAAGAAAAAAGTATTTTGACTCAATTATTTTTAATTAAAATTTTTACTTTTATTGATGTGTATAAATTCTAATTGAACAGTAGTATATATCACTAATAATACTAAGTGAACATAAAATTATTTACTAACTGACTTTTATATTCTTCCTTTTACGCAAAATTTGTTGGTTGTACACCTGTGGGCCCAGTCATTCCCACGTGCTCTTCACATGTAAAAGCAGAAATGTTGCTAAAGCGAGTTAATCCTATAAAATGCAGATAGACCAATATGAAATAAAGTTAAAATATTATGGTTTTTTTAGTGACTTCATAACCGGAAGCTCCTCAACATTGCGGCTTATTAATAGTAGTAAAGTAAAGTAATAATATTAATATGTAGAGGCATGAGTTAATCTTCTGCTGTTGTTTCCACTTCCTATCACAGTGCTTCTACTTCAACAAATGTTTTAAAGATGACTGCGAACTCTATGATCATTTCCCTTACTATTTCTGATGATTCCTATTCAACTCATTCTGAATTCATTTTTGATGAGCCATTTCTATTCTCGAGGAGGGGATCAACATATTTTTTCTATTAAGGAATGTACTTTGTAATTGTTCATCCGACAAGTATGTTGTGCTCAATAGGTCTATTACTTGTGTCTTAATGAAATGATTTGTTGTTATTATCAAGCGTTTGGTATATCTGTTAGAAGTTTGTGACACCCCAGGCGAATTCCATATCGACAAAACACAGGAGGGGAGATGTTGGTATGCGCTAGTAACGCGTTTTAAAGTTATGTTAGTCTAGGCCTAAAGTGGATAGTATCACTAGTGGGTTAGGCTGTTAAAAATGATATCAGAATCACTCTGCATGCAACCTTGAATGATGGTGGGACATATCTTAGCGAGGACGCTGAGTCCCTGACACACCAGGCGAATCTCACATCGACAAAACACGAGAAGGAGAGATGATGGGTATATTCTAGTGACGCGTTTTAATATCATAAGGGTCTAGGTCCAAAGCGAAACATCATTAGTGGGCTGAGCTGTTTGAAAATTCACAAGTGCCATAAGCAAAAGAGAAATAGTGCGTTCCAGCTTAGGTAACGATCGCAGATTTTATTGTTGATACAACAGTTATGGCGTATCCAACTTATAGTTGTATTCTCTTGGTTAAGAATATGGTCCATTTGATGTAAGGATTGTTTTGCTTGAATACTGTTTCTAAAGATATGATAAGTAGTTTCCTAATTATTTCCATGTTGTGGAAATTTCCTAATCAATAAGTACTTTTTGTCAATCGTTTTCATACCCCTTTAGGTTCTCATTAACAGAAGTGGTTTGGTTGTCTTGAGTGGATACTGATAACATTAGGTTGTTTTTATCAAGAAACATCTGAAAAGTTTTCCAGCAGAGTTCATCATCATTGACTATGCAGAGGAGCAGAAATCAAAGATTCTCTTAAGGCAAATTGTGTATAATTATTTATAATCAATATATGTGGCTAGAAAAAGTAAGCAATTAATATGACCGGCTATTTGTGTAAAATCCCTTTTTGTTTTTGTTATACCTTGGCTTCGCCTTTTGGTCTAAAAATGAACAAGTACAAGCGGACAGGATATTTGATTTCCTTAGTTCTTTTCACATGAATCTAATGTACTAAGGGGTCATTTGGTAAGATGTATTAGGAAAAATAATACAAGTATTAGCTTTAATGTTATTAATTCTTTGTTTGGTAAATAGTATTTTTCAACCGTATGTATAACTAATTTTTAATAACATGGATAAAAAATGTATAAATATAAAATTACCCTTTCAAACGACTCCTAAGATTGCATATTGCAGGGGTTGTACTACTTATGCATTGTACTCTCTGGATGTTATTCTTTTATTGCATTTCCAAGAACAAGTATTTCTTGATCCTAAAATAAGCCCCAAAACTAACCTTAATCTTGTACACAAGCTGGATAGGCCAAGAGTGCAATTTATGAGGCCGTTTGGACAAGAACTTTTTCACTTTTTTTCAAAAAAAATTCACTTTTTTTTTTAAAGCAGTATTTGACCATAAAATTTCAAATTTTCATTTGAAGATGAATCTCAAAATTTTTCGAAAATTTGAAGAACTACAATAAGTTATTTTTCAAATTTTTCACTCAGATCACTCACAAAAATTTAAAAACAACCAAAAATTATATTCATGTCCAAACACAACTCTAATTTCAAATACTATTTTCACTCGAAAAAAAATTTCACTTTTTTTTTTGAAATTTTACAGTCCCAGGTGTAATTCCGAGAAGCAAGAAAGCTGAACTTCATTCTATCAAGACAGTTGCTAACACCCAATACTCCACAGAAATGGTTCAAGTATACTGCTTTTCAAATAGGTAAATACTTCGAGAATACTAATAGATAAGAGATTCTCCTAAAGATCAAATGCAGGAAGGCTTCATAAACTTATGCTAGTCAACTGCTATAATGTCTCAACATAAAAACCCAGCTGACACATGGAGAAATGGAAAAGGATGTGTCCCAATTGACAGCATCATGATCTTTTACGAGTCAAGTTTCCACTTGTATTTAGATTTGGTAGCAGCATATCACATCTTTTAATAGTAAGGCATGAACCGCGTCGCCCTCCTGAACCTTGGAACTTTCCTGTAGCATACAAAACAATATACATGTGATTCATCCACTTGAACTGTCACAGCCTGAGATAATCAACTGAATCAAACACTCACCCGAATCCATAAGGAGAATAGAAATAAGGAGGTGTATAAGGCCTTCTGAATCCGTAAGCCATATAAGGATTGAAGCGCCTACCACGAAACTGCTTCATCCCTGGAACATTAGTTCTCTTGGGCATAACCTGCAATAGAGGGAGAATCACAAGCGGATGTAAAATGTTGGATTTTTAAATATTAAACTGTACGAGCTGATTGATTATCTGACTTTTGGTTGTAAAATAAGAAAGGCATGTTCACCTCCGTAAAAGTGATAATTTGGTTGCAAAAACAGAACTAATTTTTTTTATAAAAGGGACTCAGGAGTTTGGTTGTCTAATTGAACAGCAATCATATCCTCCATTTAAGCTATCCCTTCCACAATCATATTCTCAATCCTACGCAACACTACAATCCCCATATATGCTGGCTGCTCAGTGAACCATATATCATTTTATATGTTAAAGTCCGCCAAGTGAAAAGATCAGCAAGGCAGAACAATAAAATGATAGATTTTCTATCTATATAAAAGATGCAACATCATAATAAGCTTGATACTTGTGAATTGTCACAGCCCATTCAATATATCCTACGTCCTAATTTGCAGTGAGCCTTTCCTGTTTCTATATCTTTTCTCCTACCAGAAATGTGGCATGGTTGATGGAGAGCAACAATTCTATTCACAAATAAAAGATGGAATTTGTTTTTTACCTTCAATTGACGTCCATGCAGTTCGGACTCATTCAGCTGAAGTGCCTCCTGAATAGCTTCTTGTTCAACGAATTCAACATATGCAAAACCTTTAGGTTGACCAAACTTATCAGTTAGAATAGTAACTCGATTCACAGTGCCACATGCCTGGAAATGCTGCTGAACTTCCTCCGGGGTACATGCATAATCAACCTGTCACATGAAATTCACTAAACATGAGCTGGTAACTACAAGTGACAATAAAATAGGGAATTTGACACTTCACAGAGAGATAAATATCTTATTTGCACTTCTAAGCATTTGGATTTACATATTATTTGCAAATAATGAAATATTTATTTTATACTTTTATCAATTATGCAACTACAGCTTAAATGGAGAATTTGAAGTTGAAATATTGGTTGAGTATTTCAATTAAGATAATGGTTTTTTCTTCTTTTTTTCCAAGATTAAAACAATGGTTCTTACAAAATTTCAAACTTTTTCCAAGTGAAATACATGTCCAAACACAATTTAATCAACTTCCAAATATTATAGTATAACACATCCTGGTATCAGCAAAGAAAGGAAGAGAAACAAAATTTTGCACCCAACACCTCCCAAACACCAATCGAAAGATCAACCCCCCCCCCCCCCCCCCCC